>VYZS01007598.1:47018-59151 GCA_013400695.1 Neodrepanis coruscans | reverse complement strand
AGAACAAAAATGGGATTGGAAAAACACATGGAATTAAAAAAAATCAATAATATTATTAAGCATTCACTACAGGACTTAAAAAATTTAAAACCATTCATTATTAAGCATTTACTACAAATGTTCTAGCTTAATTGTCAAAGCCTTGTAATATTCTGATGAAAGACAATCTAAAGACTGTTTCATTTGCAGGTCAGACCTAAATAGCATGAAGTTATCCATTGAAAATAACTACTACTACTGGATTACATTGCTGTGTCACTTTAAAGTTTGTGTTTTACCATAAGAACATTGATGGCACTTTTCCTGCTTAATCAGAGGGATAAATTTCAATAAAACTTGTTCTCACAGCTTTATGTCACATAGCTAATATAATTGCAAAACTGCCAATTCCTGAAACTGAAACTAAGGCATCTTGAAATCAGGTGTAAAGGAAAGGAGGAAAGAGGAGAGCAGAGGTGAGAAAGTCCATGAGGGAGAGGGTCTCAGTTAAACTTCATACTGTTCACAATGCTGTACACTGATTTGCTGCTTATTCATACAGTCCTTATTTTGTAAAACTTTTGAATAATAATCAGCTAGGCTGCATGACTGAAACTATAGTCTTTAGTGCTACTGAGATATATCCCAACTCGCAGAAGACACTTGCAAAAGTCAAATACTCAAAGGATGTACATCAGCAAATCTTAAGGTTTGGCTTTGGTACAGGGACCACAATATTCCCCTGAAGTTAAGAATAAGAGATTCAGGGTATTGGAGTACAGAGAAAAGCAAATAATTTGCAGCTTGAGCTGAGAGTGGAAACTGTTTAAGGACCTTACTAAGTCAGTGACTGGACTCATGTTGTTTGATAACAGCAGAGCTTTCATTTGGGAATACTGAGCAACAGTGTGACTGTCAGCATACATTTACAGGGAGATAAAAAGAGCATATTAATTGCCATTCAGAAAATCTCATTGCCATGAGATTTTATGACATTTATTACTCTAAAAAAAAACATTGTGAGTTGATTAGAACATGCCAGATTTTGTCTCTTATTACTGACTGTGCCTACCTGTAAAAAATACAGACTAGCTAAATATTGGACTCAATCTTTCTTATACCTACTTTAGCATACAGTTATATATTACCATCCCCAATTTGTTTATCTTTCTAATAAGCTCCAGCAGCTCACCAGTAGCCTGTCAGAGGCATTTTTCAATTTAACCTTTTGAAAAATAAAAGCGTTACCATAGGAAAAAACAGACAAAACTGAAAATCTCATTAAGAATACCTTAGCATAGTCTAATTAATGGACAGCAGTTCAGCACAGCAGCACTTAGACATTAATCTGATGATCTGGTTTGCTTTTATCTGCTCCAGTGTAACCCTTGGTGACCATATCTGAAGAGCAAGATGTGGTACAGATTAGAAGACAACCTCTTTACTAAACAACAATTCTCTGGAAGGCTGAGTACTTTTGTTGTCTCATTAGCTGCACAATGAAACTACACTGTGAAATTTCCAGTCCAACACAGTTTATGGTGATAGTTAAGACAGATCTCTCTTCTTGCCAGAGGTAGGCAGCAGTCAGGCATGATTTGCTAGTTTGTCATGTTTTCTCAAACAAAAGATTTTGGTTGTTTCATATCAGACATCAGACATCATATCATGTAGAGGAGGTACAGCCACGCTCATATAATGTAGTTGCCCTGTTAGCTGTAATAAGTAATGTTAGTTATGGTCAATAGCTGCTCTAAAGAACAACCAAGTCAGCTGAAACAAACTTTTAAAAAAAAGACAGGTAATTTAAGCCACTCTCACTAGGCCAATTAGGTCCAGTGGAAGTCAAGGAATGACTTAATCTTGCTAGTGAATTCCTGAAGCATATTACTGAGGCTAGCTTCACTGAGGAGCTGCACAAGCTAACATGAGTAGGACCTAGGTGCATGATTGCTGTCATGCACCATACTGCCTGATCTCATATTTGAGGGAAAAGAAAGACACAGAGCCCTTGACAGAATTCTGTCCAGACAGTGTTTATTAATTTTTCTTATTATACTTCCCACTGACAGCATTAATATGGTTTGATGCAGTTGAGGATAGTTGATTGGACACCCTGACACTGTGGGGCTACTTAGAATCCAAGAAAATATCGTATCTACATTGAAGGAGGTCCAAGGGAGGGATGTAGGACCCTCAGCAGATGCCCTTGGTCTCACAGCAAAATGAATGAAAGGAGCAAAGGTGAGTTAAGAGCCAATGGGACCAAGAATCACATAAGGAAAAATTTCTAATCCACAAGTGTGTTCCTATGGTTTAAGACATAAAGGAAGAATAAAAAATGCCATGAAAACTTAACAGCTGTCTTTCCTGACTAACTCCTACAATGCATGAATTATTATTTTGGATAGTAAACCTATTAAAAATATTCTCTGATGAGGTTTGAACTTTCAAGCCAAAGTTTTACTATTTTCAAAACAAAAACCTCACTTCTACAGGGATTTGAATAACTTCCAACTTGTAATATTCATAGTTAAATTCAGTGTTTAGTAGAAAGAAAAATACAATAAAGAACCTTCATGGAAGCAATGTTATTAGGCTACTGTGCTGCTTAAATCCAATATCAAATGTTATCAGGAAAAGCTTTTAGAAAGACAGGCATGTGTTTGTCTTTTTTCATGAAGAATTTTCTCAAAGCCGTATTTTGGCAATGTCCATGATAAGAGTAACACATTATTTTCTGGCACAGCCCAAATTCTTAAGTCAGGAGTGACCTGGCAGCCAGGAGGGCCAACCATGTCCTGGGGGTCATCAGGCAAAGGATCACCAGCCGGTCACGGGAGGAGATTGTCCTGCTCTGGTCTGCACTGGACACCATAATATAAAAAGGACATTAATCTTTTTAGAGAGTGTCCAAAGGAGGGCAATGGAGATGGTGAAGGGCCTTGAGGAGAAGCTGTATGAGGAGTAGCTGAGGTCACTTGGTCTGTTCATCCTGGAGAAGAGGAGGCTGAGAGGAGACCTCATTGCAGATACAACTTCCTCATAGGGGGAAGTGGAGGTGCAAGTACTGATCTCTTCATTTTTGTGACCAGTGACAGGACCCAAATGAATGGCATGCAGCTGAGCTGGCTGGGTTAGGTAGGTTATCAGGAGAAAGTTTTTCACCTAGAGGGTGGTCGGATCCTGGAACAGGCTCCCCGGGGAAGTGGCCACATTGGAGGGGATCTGTAAAACCGGAAAGGATGTAGGTGGTTTGAGCTGGCACCATTTCAGCATTTGTGAGACAAAGTTTGATGACAGATATTTGAGGGAAAAGATAAGATGTCATCTCAGAGAACTAAGTTTCACATATGTAATTTAATACAACAGGAATTCCATAGCAAATGATGGGTGAAAAATGGCTAAGCAAACTGGCCTGGAATACAGTCTTGTTTAATTTTAAAACAAATCTGTCTACCTTTGTTCCATGTTTTCACAAGTGTCTTTGTGTTATTTTTAAATGAGAAAATTTCTTTTTTTAGAAAAATACCTATTTAGACACTTCAGAAAGCTTTCATACCTTACCTTCCCTAATTAAAAAAACCTCAAACCTTAAAAATGGAATACTTAAATAACAACAAAGTTTTTACTTAAATGGGGGTGTCAGGGAGGGGTGGGGNCAACCATGTCCTGGGGGTCATCAGGCAAAGGATCACCAGCCGGTCACGGGAGGAGATTGTCCTGCTCTGGTCTGCACTGGACACCATAATATAAAAAGGACATTAATCTTTTTAGAGAGTGTCCAAAGGAGGGCAATGGAGATGGTGAAGGGCCTTGAGGAGAAGCTGTATGAGGAGTAGCTGAGGTCACTTGGTCTGTTCATCCTGGAGAAGAGGAGGCTGAGAGGAGACCTCATTGCAGATACAACTTCCTCATAGGGGGAAGTGGAGGTGCAAGTACTGATCTCTTCATTTTTGTGACCAGTGACAGGACCCAAATGAATGGCATGCAGCTGAGCTGGCTGGGTTAGGTAGGTTATCAGGAGAAAGTTTTTNCTCAAACCTTAAAAATGGAATACTTAAATAACAACAAAGTTTTTACTTAAATGGGGGTGTCAGGGAGGGGTGGGGGGAGGTTTGAGATTCAAAAGCTTTTGGCATGAGAAATCTTGAGTTGGTACTTTTGACAATTCTGCTGTATGGTTGAAATGTATTTGACTTTCAAGTCATTTAGCCAAGCTTTCAGACCATATCCTTTCTTAGTTTCACAGAGTGGTGGACAAATTCTTCGCTACTATACTATTGCATCTACTAATGCTAATAGCTTTAGATAAAACTACAGATAGTGATTTTTTAAAAGTCACATTGGATATAGAATTTTTCACAGCTGAATAGATTTATACTGACTTAGAGCTTCTAGAGATATGACTATTATTCATCTGTATCTGTGGTTATAAAGGAGAAATGTCAGTCAGACTTCAGACTGCAAAAATATCTTTTAATATAATGAATCATCCCAAAACACATTTTAAACCAAAGTCCTTTATCCAATTCTAAAATGTAGCTGTAGATTCATTGTCCTAATTGCAATACAGTTTCTAGATCAAGTCTCGAAGTGGTGTGATTTGAGCTTGGATTTGGCACACTGTGAACATATATTAAATGGCACTACTGCTTAAAGAGGTACGTTTGTCACAGAGAAAAGCATTTTAAGCCCTAGAGAGGCTTAAAAGCTACCACTCATCCCCCCATAAATTTCAGACAGACACAGATACCTGCACATAGCCATGCTTGCTTTTCTGCAGCATTGGTAATTGTGAGGGTTTTATAACCTTTCTCACATTCAGAAGCAAGAGGTGGTTTTGTAATTACTATCAAAATTGAAACCAGGGCTGATCAAAATCAATTATTGGCTGTGAGATGGGAAGAATAAAACAGAGAAAGAACAACAGAGTAGCAACTGGGCTATGATATGAAAAATACAAGTAACAGCCAAATCAATGTCTCATTCTGACAAGTGAAGCACTCAGCATATCTGTCATTCCTTTCATCACGCAGATGATTGATCATGACACATGATACTGCAACCCCTTCTTTCCACCAGACTTCTCTAATAGCTGCCAACTGTTTGTAAAGCTTCTAGATAAAAATGATGGGAAAACCATATTTCAAAAACCTACTTAAGAACTCCATAGCTTTTAAATATTTTCTGGCTTCATTTTACAGTAACATTTTTTCTTTTTAATTAGTATGAAGCCTTGTTACATTACCAGGAGACAAAGTGTGCTAAACATACCAGATCCAGGAGACTGGAAAACAAACAGGTGGGAAAATTAAAAACAAGTACTCATATTTACATTTGCTATAAAAGAAATGTTGGAGGAAGTTAGATAATATATGGCATACCATCTGGTTTGCTGAGACATGGGACAATGAGATTTGCAGATCATAGCTGGTCCTAGACAGTCATTATACTCAGTGAACCCAGTGCTTAAACAGAATCAGCCCATGAACAATAAAAAGCAAGGTGAAGGAAGAAAGTGCCTCAGCTGGCAGGGTCAAGAAGCAGTGGTGCTGGTAGACACATCTGCAGCTTCAGCTGGGAGATTGGTGTACTCCTTTCATTTCCTGTTTTTGCTAAACTGTCACAGCAGCATGTATGAATAACACTTTCAGCTACATCCTGTTACCTAGGAGATTCTGTCTCATGCTGTTGAACAAAACAGTACTCACAACTTATAACAGCAAGTACTCAGCATGATGCTTCCAGCTTGTTCAACACAGTCAGAATATCCCTTTGGCACATTAAGTTACAGTGAGCAAATTTGTCTTTCTCTTGGAGTATCAAGCAGAGACACTCCACTCAGATACATTCAGTTATCCAAAAGATAGTTGTCCAGTCTCTAATAGTCATATCAGCTTATTGACTCTATCATAAATGGAAAGAGTTGCTCCTAAGAGCAGTTTGATGTAAAGTCGTACAGATAACTTTATAAAGAGAAGGTGGGACAAGGTTTGGAGTTGCTCCCTTTCCCTGGAGGACTGTGAAGGGCTATATCCCTGTTTACACAGGACATGTGAGGCAACTCAAGATCCCATTTAGAGCCGAATAAAACTAAAGTTCTCAGTTATTATTTTCAGAGTGATAAATGACAAGTCTCAGTTTATAGAGACCACGAAAAACTCCAAGTGGAGAGGGAAGGTTCTCCATGGGTTTCATGACACTTTTGACCACAATAATAAGTAGAAGAGTGTGAAAAAGAAAGCTTTTTCTTGGACAGTCTGAGGGTGGGCAAAAATTCCTATTAAAAACATGTATCACAGCATCACTACTTTTTAAGTGTGCAATATGTTTCTGACCTTGTCTGCCCTAAAAGAAGTACATAGTAGAGCATATCTTAAAATAAATTTAAAAAAACCAAACAAACAAACCAAAGAGACATATTGAACAAATCACATAAACTCTGAACAAAATCCTCTCTCAAACACAGTTCTCCCATGCAAAAGAGCATGTGGAGCACACATGAAAAATATATCACTCTCTCTATATATCTATATATATATTATATCACTCACAGCACTACCAGAAGGCTCTTGGATATTAAAATAACTTGTAAAAGTAAACTCTGGCTTTCCTATTAGCTTAGCTTTACTTGAAAAAGTCTTAGATTGTTTGAATGTTGGCTGACCCAGGCATGATTAAAATAACACACTTTTATGGAAACATCTGGACATTCATATAACTAACATAAGTTCCAGCCATTCCAGGTTCTGATACTCTGATAAAGTTTGCTCATTTTAACACTTGAAGCACAAGACTGGCAGCACAGTTTGCTCATTTTAACACTTGAGGCACAAGACTGGCAGCACAGATGTATATCCAGCTGTGGTTAAAAGCAACATGATGGAAAATTAGAAGATGACCCTCACACATAGTATCTCATTCTTTCCATGAAACATGGAAACACTTACTGGTATCTTAGCAGTTACTCTACACACTAGCATGTTGCTGGTTTTAGTAGTATGAATAATGTACGTTAACTGAAATCACAGCAAACGCAATGGTTACAACTAATTATATGCAACACATTTTAAAGTATTCACTGTTTTCCTGAATAATTAAAAGAAAACCAAAACAACAAAAAACCCACAACCAACAAAACCAAAAAAAGAACACTCATGTATAATTTGGTATAAGAATGATTGAGCACTTTATTTGGATTTAAGTTTTCTAAAAGAATTTACACTGTCACAGCAGATAAGTGATATCATATATTGTCTCTGATATTTAATGTGAATTCCGAGTTTTACTTACCAATCTTGTACAGCATTGAAAGAGTCTTCATTTGTGATGTCATACATTAAAATGAAGCCCATTGCACCCCGATAGTAAGCTGTGGTAATTGTTCTATATCTCTCCTGGCCTGCTGTGTCCTGAAACAATAACAAACATAATTTTTGAACATTGCAAATAAATTGGAAAATTGTTTTTTTGCTTTAATAGAACTAAAACTCTGACAACAGTTATAGTACAACTCTGCAATCCTCTGAATATTTAGGAAAAGGAAAATTCTGCACTGGATCATGATAGAAGTGACACATCAAGTCTGTCATGAGGTCGGAGTGGACAGAACTAGAAAGGCATGGCCCTTGTCAGGTTATATATACTGAGTCATTCGTCAGTCAAGTTATTAAACCTGAGAGTCACGTGAGAACCTTCTCTCCTCCTCCTGCTTTGTACCTTCTCAGTGGGAAACAGATAAAATCACATTCCTGGATAAAATGCTGGAACAAAATAGCATCCATAAGATCTTTGTTATAAGACCAGGATGGTTCCTGAAGTCAAGAAACATGTTGACAAAAGAGGCAATATCTGACTCTTCTGCTCTTGTGATTTGAGTACCAGCGACTGGTGCTCATGTTGACTTTAGCACCAATACAGATTTTTGCTGACAAAAAAAACCCAAACCAAACAACCAAAACCAAACCAAACCAAAAACTCCCCACAAAACAAACCAAAAAACACCCAATCCCCAAAACCACCACCACAACAAAAACCAAAAACAAAACCCCCCAGCCAAACAACCAAAAAAATAAAACAAGTAAAATTATATAGCAGTGCTTTTAAAATGAGGATGGTATCTGACAAATAAAACGATGTTTGCTATCAGTCCCTTACCTCAGTTTTTTGTTCCTGTCTTTGCATCTCAAACAACTGCATTCAAAGAAAAAAAACGTAAGTCTTCCTTTCCCCTACTCCTTGTTTACTTATTTATATGCAATGTCTAGCATTATGTTTAGTCTAGAGAAGTCTGCAAGGGGATCTCATTAATATATATATATGTCTTAAATGTGAGTGTCAAGGGGATGGTGCCAGACCCTTTTCAGTGATGCTCAGTGACAGGATAAGGAGCAATTGCCATAAACCAAACAACAAGAAGTTTCAGCTCAACATGATGAAGAATTTCTTTACATTGAGGATGGCAGAGCACTGGAACAGGCTGCCCAGTATGTTGTGGAGTCTCCCTCTCTGAAGAAGTTCAAAGCTCACCTGGACCCATTCCTGTGTAACCTGCTCTAGGTGACCCTACCTTGGCATGGAAGTTGGACTGGATGACCTCCAGAAGTCCCTTCCAACCCTAAAAATTCTGTAATTCTGTGATATAATCACCCATGTCTGCACAAAAATTGAGAGGTAACAGCAATAACTGAAATACAGGAACCACATAAATATTTCATGTTGCAGAATACCTATTTAATATTTTTATGCTATTTACATTAAAAGCTTTAGATGAGACATATATAACATTTCAGTGCAATCCTGTAACTAATAAAGCATCTGTGCATATTAAATTTTAACAAACTAAAAATTATTATTGTTATTTTCAATTTTTTTTAGTAGACAGGAAATAGTGTACTTAACAAAATGGGTGATTTTTTTAATTTACCTTCCTACAGAGAAAAAATAACCAGTAACAAACACATTTGGTGTCTTCTGTAATAGTTGCTGGGCTAATAAAACTCCCTTGTGAAAAACAGAAAAATAGATTAAGCAAGCTTTCTTCTTTACACCTGCATCATTCACCTCAAAAACTAATGAAATAAGAAAAGGAGATTCTATATAGAACAGAACATTTTTAGATTTAAAAAATATCCAAGGTCATTACTGAAACCAAACAAGGTCTTTTAGTTGAAATATGATTGTTGTTCTTCCTGGATTACAGGAGCTGCTGCTTTGACACAGTTTCAGTGATTTAAGACAGAAAGCTAAAACAGGAGTCTAACAGCTCTCACAGGAAGTTGGGTTATGTCTTTTTGAGAAGGCCAGATAGATCTAAACTTTTCTGCTTTTGCTCTGAGCTGGCTGCGCCTGTACCAGCTGTGGTGTGGAGGTTGTATAGCTGCTTCCAGATTTTCTGGTTACTGAATATTAAGGTATTAGAATTTCACTAAGCCTGTGCATATTCTAATATTCAGAAGTCAGTTCTTTCTCAGTCAATTAGTTTGCCAATTAGACAATAGTATAATTTAAATGTTGAGTAAACCAATATATTAACAGAAGAAATACAATCTGTCTATACTTAAATGTATTGAATTTAATTTATAGTATGAGGTTTACCATCTTTTTTTTCCCTGGCTTCATTTATTTGGTTTCTTATTAAAGAAAATACCTGGGAAGAAGAAGGAAAATATGGCCCATAGCAAGTTTTCAGCCTTTCTGTACAGAAGAGAGATGACTTTCAAGTTTTACCAGTGTCTATCTGCTTGTTTTTCAGTCAGAGACATGTACATTTAGTGTGACAACAGTATGACAAGCAGGAGCCCATTGCTACTGAGGCAAACCTTATTTTACTATGTGTGATTTCCACTGAAGCCTGCCTATGAAGCCTGCATATAAAAGTGAACAGCAGTAGAGCCATAAGTCTGTAATGCTTTTTATCTGAGACACCAATTATCTTCTGCACAGTGTTAAAACTAGGTAGGGTGTGCTTAGGAGCCCTTGATTATAGCAAATAAAAAATGAGTGTAAAGGAAGACAAGACGAACGTTCTTAAAGGACTTTACACCAAGTGTAAGGAAGTTGCAGATAAAGATTCCAACACTGACTTTGGGACAGGAGATGCTCTTCTGGACTCAGGTATTTGATTTGTGTTGGTCTGGGAAGAAACCAGATATTTGGAGTTGTTCTCAAATTCTAATTCATAATTCTAAATTTGTAGCTAAAGTTATGTTAACAGGATAATAAAAAAAACTTTTCTAAAGTGGTGACATAGATGGATGACCATGAATACAGAGGAGTTTATTAGTTTCAAACACAGATAAACACTTTCCACTTGGTATTATTTTATATTCACTTGCTATAAGGAAGCATTTTAAATTTTAATAGGCCCAATTTATGCAGTAGAGTGTTTATGATCATGTAAGAAATTAACTCAAATACCAATACCCAATATGTCAAAACTTTTCTGTTGTACACATTCATAATTATCTCCATTATATTCAGACCAGAATGTATTCATAAGTGCCTTAAAGATAGATCCTTTCATATGACTGTTAAGGAATGTAAATTCTATTTGACAGGAGAGATAGCACATTAGAGAAAGCACATACTTTCACATTAAATATTGTTTTGTATTACAATGACTTCATTTTGCAGCAACGTACATGGTCGTTTATTTGCTCTTATTCTTATGAAAAAGAAAAAAAAAGCAGAAATCATTTCCATATTTTATCATATTTACAGTTGTAAATCACTATGATTTACATTGGTCCTGTTATATACTTGTACTTGAAGAAAACCTTTTCCAGCTTCTGTATGGCTAATCACAGCTAGTATGTTATCTTAGTCCATTTTGCAAGACTATGGCTGCATTAGGCACGATCCCAAGCTAACACGCAGACTGACACAGGCCACAGTTGCGTTGCAAGCAAGGAATAGTTTATTGCATCATATACAGATTTTTATATGTTTCTTGTATGATCACGCAATGAGTCTTACAAAATCATTGGTTAAGTGGTCTTGATCATGCGCCCCTACAGTTTATGTGATTGGTTGGCATATTACTAGTCTTAAAGACAATAGAATAACATTTTTCATTTATGGTTGTCAGAATACAAAAGAAGGCCTCATTTCAGTGTTTCTTGAAGCGTGAGGCCTACGCAGATTTTAGGCTCACTGACACATAACTTAGAGAACTTTTTCTTCTAGGGCAAGCACATCAGCTATGCCTACACAAGACCACAGAATTAATGTGATGACTGTCTTCTTAGATTTAAATTCTGAAATATAACATCTGTGTTTGCACTGACTGATGTTTATTTCTAAGCAAACTAAATAAAATAAGCCTGAGGAAGAATAAAATTTGACCTATTATTGACTGGCAAACTGCCTTTAACAAAGGCAGTTAATTTCCATCTTTGAGGGGCAGGAAACAAGACACAGATTATCTTGGAGGTTTTTTCGTTCATGTAGTTAATGTCTGATAAGAACTGAAGACTATTCATTCAACAAGTACAATAGAAAACCAGAGTGGAATGAATGAGAGTGAAGAAATGCTTTATGAAAAGTACCACACAAAGAAGACAAAATACAAATCTTAGCCAAAACAACAGCTGCAAGAAATATTTTCAAATATTATATTCACTTTCATAAATTCTGTTTTTAATAAAGTTACACTATTCCATTATATCCTGGTTAGGTGAATCTATCCTTGTGAAAGTTTTTAGTAGGTATCAGATTTTAAAAACTAAATCACAGAATTATAATGCTTAGTGATCATTTCTGAGCATTGCACAGAGAACACTGGCTAATAGCCTACATTCGAGTATTTGGAAGACTCTGAAACTAGCACAGTTTGTCTTTGTGTCTTCAGTATGTTTTGCTGGGCTTTTTTTCTCAATTGATTATTTTTCACCTATAATTGAAATTAGTTATTTGATAGCATTTTCATGCTCCAGATCCTGTATAATTTCATATTAGAAAAATTCATTGCTTTTTGCCAGAGATTCAATAGCTAAAAGGATGACTAAAGCTGTTCCATCAGTAAGTGCAAAACAGAGTACAAAATATCTGATTCTGGTTCATGATAAAGATAGTAATCTGGCATATATTTGGCCAACTCTCCTGTAATGGTTTGGGTTAAAACCACAGGGGAAGACAAAGGAAAAAAAAA
>VYZS01007598.1:9719-19761 GCA_013400695.1 Neodrepanis coruscans | reverse complement strand
TCACATTTTTTCGTGATTAGGGTTTTCTTTCTTTCCTTTTTTTCTTTCTCTTTTGGAGGGGTGGGGTGGACTTCCCTTTTCTCGGAATTGCGTTCTTCCTTGTGGATCCCGGGGAGGCGGATTTTCTTTCCTCGGGGAAGGGGATTGTTTCTTCCCTTTGGCTTTTTTTGTCCTTTGTGTTTGTTTTTTTTTCTTCCCCCCCCAGGGGGAAGTGGTCTGGCTATTATCGGCGGCTACTGCCCGGGGCCCAAAGACCACATCTTTTTCATCAGCACTAAATCCCTCCCTGGGCTATTGGGAAGTGGAGGGAGGGGGGTAATTACCCCGGCGTCTCTCCAGGGTGCCCAGAGAGAGACCAGCACTATTTCCAGAGCATCCTCATCCCAAAACGGGCCCTGGGAAAGTTGTTTGTTTGTTTGCACTTTATTTGTCGGGTTTTGTGTGTGCGCAAAATAAACTATGATAATTGTGTGTTTTCTTCATTTTGGAGTGTGTTTGTGGCTTCTCTCAGAAATCTTTTGTCCAAAATCGTTAAATTTGTGGTAAAACCACGACACTTGTCCCAGGTAACAAGTGACAAGATGAGAGCAAATGGCTTCAAGGTGCACTGAAGAAGTTTAGATTAGATATTAGAAAAAATTTCTTCATGGAAAGGGGTGGTAAGCATTAGAACAGGCTGCTCAGGGAAGTGGTCGAATTAACATCCCTGAGGATATTTAAAGACATGTATATGTGACCTCGGAGGACAGGGTTTAGTGGTGGATTTGGCAGTGCTAAGTTAGTGGCTGGTCTCAGTGATCTTATAAGTCTTTTCCAACCTCAATGATCCTATGGTTCTGTGATACTATGAGAGGGGCTACACCACATTAAGTTATTTAAGAGTTCAGATCAATTTTTGAGGTTTTGTTTCAGCAGTCATGCTTCATGGAATGATATTTGACAAACAGAGAGTGGAGGTCACTAAGAATATATCTGAGCTGTTTAAAAAGCAGATAGCATCAGTCAAGGAATGAGACTTAATGTAGCCTACAGCACGTTTCCTCTCATAACGAATTAAGAACATCCATTTCACTAAGTATCCAGAATCTATTCCACTGATTTATAAACAGGGCTTGTGCAGAATATGTTTCTGGATCCAAAAACATAAAAAAATGTAGATTTTGAAACATATCACTCGTCTGTATTGTTAATGTTTTGGAGAGTATTTAGATGGGACTAATACTGACAATACATCTTCTGTCCCCAAATGACCTCCTTTTGCAGCATCAGCATCATCAGTAAATGCCTGAGACTCAAAATTGCCTAGCAGATGAAGCAGCATGAACAATGTTGCCTTGATGAAAAGCCCTTATTGCATTTACTAGAAAAGGGGAAACATTTGAAAAGTTTCATAAAAGGAAAAAAATACTAGTTCTCCACTGATATAATAGAAAAATGTTACAGTAAAAAATGAGGTAAGGAAAACTGAATATTTTTAGTTCAAAGAATACCATTAAAAAAAAAGGCAAAGAAAGTCCATTTTTAATTGCTTTCAAATCAACTGAAAATTATCCAGGTAATGTCAAGAAAAAACAGGCCTTTTAATTGGGATGATTATTTTTTTCAAGAATTAAAATGCTCTTCTAGGACAATGATGCAATTAGGGATTTAGCACATAAATATGAATAATTGCACCGACTGCTCCTTGCTCTACACATACTGCCTCAGAGCAGTTTTCTGACACATTGGCAGTGATTTGAAAAATATTATATATGAAAAAATATTTTCATTTGTAAATATTAAATACTGGTATTTTCATCTACACAAGCCAGTACAGAGGATAACATAAATGCCTTTTAAAATGTCCTAACCTAAAATAAGTCCACAGGTAATCCTCATTAAATGAGCAGTCAAAAAAGAGAAGCATCTGAAATCTTAGCAGAGAAGTAGGCCTTCATCAACCAGGGCATGTTTTAAAACCAGGATTAGGTTTTAAACTCATGATTATTATAGCTGCACAAGCATTTTCCCAAACATGTTTCTGACATATGTGAAATATATACAACTTCTTACTTTAAATGAAGACAATAAAAACAGAAAAATTATTCCAATTCCAATGCTTATAGCAGGTGATGGAAGAAGCAACATCAGCAAAATTGCTGGGAAGGTATGCAGGACTCAGTGCTGCCATAGATTCTGTGGAACTGCCACTGCCTGCACTGTATGCAATATAAATGCTATATATGGTACGTGATTAAATATGCAGGTATATGCAAAACATGTTAGGTAACTTTCCTTCTCACATTACAAAAATGTTCAGAATTCAGAAAGGAATCAACAAACAGAAACCAGGTGAAAATAAATACACTTCTCCTCTAAATTTTGATGAAATGGACCAATATGTCTCCCAGCTGAATTTTTTTCTTAATTCTTTATCTCCTGTACAGAAGAGCATCCACAAAATTATAAAATATGATTCATATTTCATTTTAACTAGAGAATGAATTGCTGCTCTCCTTCACTTAGATTTTCCCAAGAAATATTAAAACCCAAATTCAAATACGATTTATTAAAATACAACAACAACAAAAAAGTCGTTTTGGACATTGCTCCAACACTGTAAGGAGAAATCAATTCAAAAGGTTTGGTTAAAAGACATACCCACTGCATAAAATAAAGAGTTGGAAGATCATAGCTAAAGAAAGTCTTACAGATAGGAAAAACAAGTAGGCAGTTTCTCAACTGGAAGTCACAAAGCTGGATACACAACCAGGCTTTCTGAATTGCCAGACATTGTGCCTTTTATGACAGACAGATCCCTGTATCTAAGCATAAAAATCCTTATGTCTAAGTGCAGTCAAGTGCAAAGAAGATACTAGAGCATAATTGCCCTTCCAGTTTTACACAAATTCGTTACAAAATTCTAACCACCATAAGAATTCAAATTCCACTGCAGCAAATACTTTGCAGCAAATTGCAGATGCAGACTGACCAATTTCCGGTTCTCTTCCATGTTTAATTGTAGGATCAAAGATTGTTTCAGACTGGAAGGGTTTTTAGAAGATCACCTAATCAAGCCCTCAGATTAGAGCCAATTTTAAGACCAGACCTGGTTGATTAGAGCTGTATTTAATTGGATATACTGAAAACCTCTAAAGAGAAGCACATTCCTCATGGTGGTAGTGAAAGGTTGATTGTTAGACTTCATGATCTCAAAGGTCTTTTCCAACTTGAGTGATTCTATGACATAACACCTGATATTTCCTTATAGGTATGAGAAGGCTGGTCTGAGGTCCCTCTAAAACCTACCCTATTCCAGGCTGAACAAGGCCAGGGTACTCAGTCTCTTACTATGCAAGAGTTTCAGCTTGCTGGGCAATTTGGGGAGCTTCTGCTAAGGGAAATGATTGTCCAGCTCTGCTCTGCATTGATGTGGCCTCACTTTGAATACTGTGTGCAGTTTTGGGAACCACAATATAATTAAGATATTAAGCTATTAGAAAATATCCAAAGGAGGGCAATGGTGAAAGGCCTTGAGGGAAAGGTGGGTGAGGGGAGTGGTTGAGGTCACTTGGTCTGCTCAGCCTGGAGGAGACAGAAGTGAGACCTCATCATAGTCTACAACTTCCTTGTGAGAGAAAGAAAAGGGGCAGGCACTGATCTCTTCTCTGTGGTGACAGATCAGCAGCAGGACCCCAGGGAAGAAGCTGAAGTTGTGTCAGGGGAGATTTAGGTTGGATATTAGAAAAAGGTTCTGCACCCAGAAGGTGGTTGGTGCTGGAACAGGCTCCCCAGGAAAGTAGTCACCAAGCCTGACAGAGTTCAAGAAGCATTTGGACGATACTCTCAGGCATATGGTTTCATCCCTTGGGGATGGTCCTGTGCAGGGCTAAGAGTGGGACTTGATGATCCTTTTAAGTCCCTTCCAACCCAGCATATTCTGTGATTCCATGAACTTGCTCCAGTATGTTGAGATCATTCTTGTGTGTTTAGAAGTGGGAAGGGCAAGGGAAACACACAATATCATGGGTATACACAGGGTTGTGCTTCTACTAAAAGAGTCCCCAGTGCTACAGACTTATTTTATAAATTAGTCAGCAGCACCAATGGTGAATATAATATGTGTATTTTTAAAGACCACACAACAAGTATGTGAATACACGTGCTTTGTCTACAGTAATTTAACCAATAAATAAAATTAATTTATCTGTTAGAAGAAATAAAAAACTTAAGATTGCTAAGGAATCCAGTTCCACTTGAAAGTCCAAAGACTTTCTTCACCACTAAAAGAAAACTCATGCTAGACAAGGCTCACCCAGCACCATACTCAGCAACATTATTGCTTGATTTTGCTCTCTTCACTATGTGTGTTCCATAATAGATGGATAAAAATATCTCCAGCTGTCCTCTTCTCTACTGTGTAGACTGGTTTGACTTTTATTCTAATATCTGCATTAATTTTTCTTGGACTCACTTCAACTTGGACACACTGGCCAGGCTGCCTTCTAATTAGAAGTTAAATCTGTCTCAATTCATGACATCTACCTTCCCTAATCTCCATAGCTTGGAAGCCTAATGCTTAAATATTTCTTTGAAGGAAGAATATTCTCTGAAGAATTTGCAGGCTTATTAGAGACTTTTCAAGGACTTAAGAAATTTGGATGAATTGCCAGCTGAAAAAAATTTTAAAGCGAATTTATTGTACTGTTTTCTGTAAAGAATGTATTTCAGACAGTCCCAGCTACCTACTGCGTGCTTTGGATTCTGTCCTTAATTACAGACAGAAATACTATGCAAAACCTCAGAAACTTTCCTCAGAAAATGCCCTTCAGTAGCTATGTTTTGTCCTTAATCCCTATCATATCCCCCCATACTAACGCCTGTATGCTCTCAGGTTTTGATGCAGAAATGCAATGTTTTACAGGACTTCAGAAATTAAGAGCACTTCTACGCATAAAACTAACAGGAAGATCTGTCATGATTCTCAAAGCGTAAGTGATGTTTTCTTGAGACCACCTGTAGAGTTCAAAGATAAACTGGAGAAGCACATATTATTCTCCTGACTTAAAAACACAAGAACATGTTTTTCTGTATCAAATTTTTTTGTGGTTTTACAATACAATGAAACCTTGGAGAAACAAGCCAAGGAAGAAAATGAGAAAAAAACATTAATTCTTAGGATTTTTTTATTATTAGGAATGGTTGTCTTTTATTATTATTACATGTCTACACCTCTCATTGTTCAGAAGAGCTCCATCCCAGTGGCAATGGTAAAAACAGAAGTTTAAATGTTTCACTATACATTTAATATAATAACAAAATATACAGCTTTGAGTAAATCACACAGATTCTAGCAAATGACTGAGAAGTAGCCTAAAGCTGCCTAACAGGAGGAAATTTCAATGAATCAGGCCCCATGAGCAATGTCAGTACAAGGCCAAGGCCAAGACACTTTACTTTCAATATTATCCAACTCTTATTACACCATGTTACAGTACAAAACAATTTGTTGTCCATGGTTACATAAAACTGATTACCACAATAATCATATCACTAGTCCTGTCTAAGACAGCCATCTTTGTGGTTTCAAGGTTGCCAGCACAAAGAATCTGCCTCTGCAAGGTTTGTCAGTCACACTTGAGCCTGACCAGTGAAGGCAGAGAAAAGTGATGAATGCCCTACAAAATACAGTGATTTAAATATATATATACAAGAAGTGAACCCTTTCATCAGGAAAAATTTACTTTTTCCTTGTTTTGTTAGCATAATTTGAACTAGTGAGCAATTCATTCTCTTCATGTCAATTGTGTGGCTTTTTTCTTGAGATTAATAATGAATAAATCAGAATTTAATCAGAATTAATGAATAAATCTAGAATAAATCAGCCCTTCAGAAACTCTAAATCTGAAGTTGCTTCATGAGCAAATAATACACATTGTTCCATTAGAAAAAAGTATCCACTTTAATGTTCAGAGAATTTGGAATTAAGTTTTTCCAGTTTCTTTTTTGCCCTTTTTTATCAACTACTAGCAGACAATAAAATTTGGTTTTTATTTTAGCGTGAAACCATTTCAGTGGCTTTTGCTAGTCTGTAGGAAATCTTTGGAAATTTTGCTAGAAATTCTTCAGTATTTGAATAACCCTTGAATATCCTCTGAAATCAGGCTGTCATTTTAAGATTAAGAATGATATTTGTTTATATGAAGAGCTAGCACAAGATCTACGCACTATTTTGGTACACCTAACTTCTACCAAATCCACTGCTTTTCTGTTAGGGTTATCATCTAGCATTTCTCTACAGCAAAGGTCTGGGAAGAAATGCTTCTTTAAGTAAAAGTTACTAAACTTCTTTGTCAAGCTAAGTACATGCTGGCCACTGAATTCCTTATTTTTGAATATTTTAGAGAATAACGCTGCCAAGTCATTAAGTTAGGAAGTATTGAAATGAAAGTAAAGTCACTGCAAAAATCACATGCAACTGCAATTTTGTATTGTATCTTTTAGTAAGGTCATTAACAATCATACAGGAAGGCCATATCCTGATTTCTTCACAGATATTCTAAGAGGTTAATGGTAATGGTTGGAAACAAGCTAAAAAAGCAAGAGGAAAGCTGGAGATTTACAGCTTTGATCTATAATCCTGAGCAAGTTGTGGACAGCCTTTTGTGCCTCAGCTGTTTGACAATGTTGTGGGGAAAAGACCGCTATTTAACTTATTGCCAGAAGTCCATTCCCAGAAACTATAAGGATAACAACTCTTTTTCGAGTGTAACATGAGGTTACACTCTTAAAAAGTAACGAAAAAGTAATGAAAGAGGAGACAGTTCAATATTTGAGAATATTTTAAGAGGGGGGGAAAATTCTGTATACTTCTACCACTAAATGCGGTTTGTTCACTTTTATTTCATCCTACTGATCTGCTATCCTGTTTTTCTTTGCCTCTTTTTCGGGAAAAAGTAGTTCTCGCTCTAGCCCTATTCAGCATGAACAGGTGATGTGTGTACAAACAAGAAGATGAACATGTCCTGAAGACAGGACATTCTGCTGTGAAAAGCAGAAGGTTTTTTGAGTAGGTAAGTGCACACCTTACCTAATACTATTCCTCTTAATTTCTTTCGAAAAACTCAGTAGGGAACCCAAAGAGCATTACTACTATTTACAAAACAGTAACTTTTCATGACAAAGTAACTTCTTTTAATAATGAGAGAGAGGAACATGCGTTTGTCTAACATCAGTATTTCAGATATTCCCATGTATTAGACACTCCGGAAATATATCCACATGTATTTTCCTCTTATTAAGATTCTTAGGCATTCTTCTCCTTAACAGAGTAAAAAAAGGAAAAAAAAAAAAAAAAGATGCTTCCTTTCTCCATTTTAAGTCTGGTGATTTCTCTCTATGCAGACTCAATACTATACATTTGGTGGCGAATGTAACCAATCACAGGTAGCCCTCCATGCAATTAATAAGGGTCTTTAAGTGGTTGGACTCTAACATTTCCAGGCCCTCTGTTGTAATTAACTACATGTGTAACAAGCACATGGGTAGAAAATGTCATTTGAGAACAGCAGCCGCCACTAGGAATTAGTTGTTACTAGCCAGAAATACATTTAGAAATGAATCAAATGAGATAAATTGATGGTAAAATTTGAAGCTGAATGATTTTAAATATGGACCTCTAGGGGATAAGTAATACGGACCTGTCTTTTAGCCTTTATTTGCCTGAGTTAACTTTTTATTTGCAACAGTCCAGTTTGTGTAAGCAGAAACCACTCTCATAGAGGGTGCAGAATTAGGATCTAAAACTGATAACTAAGATTTTCACTTGCCAGTGATTTCAATTCTGAAAGCTCCTGACAGCAGGAGAGAGTACAAAGACAAAAAACAGCTTCTTCTGAACACATACTTGTGGATGGTAGTGGCAAGCATGTTATTTTCATGCACATGAGCAGCTTACTGGCATGAAGGCCAAATCACAAAGATGACTTATGACTCCCCACTTTGAAAAGCCCCAGAAAAAATTCTGAAAAGACAAGGAAAAGTACAGATAGGTGCCAAAGCCTATTAGAGGCTGAAAAAGACAAAATCAAAATTATTAGTATCACATGCAGCTCATTAAGTCACAAGCTGCAAAGTCTTGGCTTGTGTTCATGGGAAATGCCTGGCTTTTAGGGGAAAAAATAACCTATTTAAACATTTCTAATGCAGAACACTACGAAGGACAATTAAATTACAGTCTAGATAATTAACAGTAACAGGAATGGCAGCAAGCGTTACACAGGGTTCTCTGACGAATATAAACAAATCAGAAAATGGATTGGTAAGCAGAACTTATCACTGAGATAATTAATAACATATCTTCTTCCTAAGCTATGGTTATGAAGCACAGATTCCTGCTCACTTCCGCAGATAACAGGAGAAAAAAAAGAAATTCTTGTCACGCTGTTCTAAAGTTCTCTCTTGATACAACTTATTGCTCCAGGAGTCCTTTAGCTGCCTAGGCCATGTCCCATTGGCAAAATGTATGTGATCTTTTTCCAAACATGCAGACATACACATTTCTAGAAGATTTTGAGAAGACAACTATTAAAAGCTGTTTAAATAATGACCAATCAAAAATTCTAAGAGACCCAAGAAATCATAAAATCTCCTTAGCAAGCTGTTCATAAGGCAGTATGTCACTAATCATAAAAAGTAGCTTTTGCTTATGAACAATCATGCCCAGAAATCCTTACAAAATATCAAATTCCAGAAAGTACAGCCTCTTTCTACATGAGAAGCATTCAACACAAACAACACATGGCAGCAAGGATATTGGGATGAAGTGCACCCTCTGCAAATCTGCCAATGACACCAAGCTGTGTGGTGTGGTTGACACAGCTGAAGGATGGAATTCCATCCAGAGGGCCCCAGAAACGGCTTTAGAGGTGGGCCTGTGGGAATCTCACAAAGTTCAACAAGGCGAGGCCAAGTGCAAAGTGGTGCTTCTGGGTCAGGACAATCTCAAGCACACACATAGGCTGGGCAGTGAATTGATAGCAGTCCTGAGGAGAAGGACTTGGGGGTGCTGATGGATGAGAGGCTGGACATGATCCAGCAATGTGTACTCACAATCCAGAAAGCCAATTGTACCCTCGGCTGCATCAAAAGAAGTGTGACCAGCAGGACCGATTTGGAGTTCCTAACATAAGGACATGGACCTACTGAAGCAAGTCCAGATGAGGGAAAATGATCAGGGGTCTCAAGTACTTCTCCTGTGAGGAAAGGTTGAGGCAGTTAAGATTGTTCAGCCTGAAGGAGAGAAAACTTTGGGGTGACCTTATAGCACCTTCCAGTACCTAAAGCAGAGCCTAGAAGAGAGCTGGAGAGGGACTTTTTACAAGGGAATATCATNNNNCTGGAGAGGGACTTTTTACAAGGGAAAATGTTAAACTGAAGGAGGGTAGGTTTAGATTAGATATTAGATATTTTAGGAAGAAATTCTTTACTTTGGAAAGAGGATGGTGAGGCACTGGAACAGGTTGCCCAGAGAAGTTCCCCAAGGATGCCCCATCTCTGGAAGTGTTCAAGGTCATGCTGGATGGTGCTTTGAGCAACCTGGTCTAGTGAATGGTGTCCCTGCTTATGGAAGGGGTGTTGAAACTAGATGATCTTTAAGGTCTCTTCCAACCCAAACCATTCCCCGATTTTATAAACACCTCTGGAAACTAGTAGTAATGCACAGAGGATCTTAAAACTATCATCTTGAAAAAGGTATTATGACCTATCTTCAGAAGATTGGAAAATATAACAATATTATATATCAAAACAAATTGTGTGACCTTTATTCTCAATTCTCCACTTCTTCGTAAAAAAAGCATCAGCATCAGCATCAGCACCATTTTCTGGCCTAAAAAGAACTGACCTTTTGGAATGTCTGGATTCTGTCACAAAGAGTTTTCAAGATACACCCACAATTACAATGAAATTCAGACAATTATTTAGCCTTTATAGAGACATCAGATTTCAAGAGATGCAAATATAGGGTATTGGCTAGGTGTACAGGTGATTTGGTTCTGGATGA
>VYZS01007592.1:0-26836 GCA_013400695.1 Neodrepanis coruscans | reverse complement strand
AGATCCAGATGGAGAAGCAGAGCTGAAGGCAGATGCTGGAGCCCCAGCAGCAGCTGCAGGGAAAGCTGGGCAGTGTGTGAGTGCGTGGGGAGGGAGCCGGCTGGGACAGGAGGACAGGCCTTTGGAATGGGGACAAATGTTCATTCAGGAATACATTTTCCACTGTTCCTGCCAGTCCTCCATCCCTGATTAGACTCTGCATCCATCATGAGGCTGCTGGTTGTTTTGAGGGGGGGGTTCCTTCTTTCCAAGTCAGGACAGGGTGTGGTGCCACAGTCTTTGCTATCTCAGCTTCTTCTAAAGGGATGAGGTGACCTGATGTGGGATTGCTAACAGTAAACTGAGAGGACAAGGGAGGAGCCTGACCTCAGGATTTAGTGATCTGTAAGATGGCTTTTTGCCCTGGACAACTTCAAAACGTTTTAACGAAACCACTCAAAAAAAATGCCTCCTCAAAAAAATGCCTCCTCAAAAAAACAGAGATGCAGAACTGAAGATCAAATTCCTGCTATTCCTCTCCAGCACTCATTTCATCACCAGTTAAAGCAACAGAGTTTTGGCCAGCCAGGATGAAATATGAAATGATGGAATAGACTCTAATGAAAATAAAAAAAAAATAAATAAAATGGTGGGGGAGTGGGGGACTCTACAAAACACAAAGCAGAAATGCCCCAGCCAGACTCAGCATGTGTGAAAGACACTTTATGCCAGAGGAAAGGTCCCCAAAGCCACATGCCTGCTGTACATGCCCCTGGCTGCCCACTCTCCAGGGCACTTGTATTTCCTACAGTCATTTTAACTGGAGATTTTCAGGAGATCACGTTGCTTGATGAATTCCCACTTTTCCTACACAGCACGGGGCAGAAACCACAGCCAGCTGCCTTAAATCACTACGGATCATCCAACCTGGCACTCCAAAGGGGCTGGGACAAGCAGCTCAGCAACACCACGAGCTGCCCCTGCAAGAAATTCCAGCAGGCTTTGGAGGAAGGCAGAGAAAGTCCCTCCCAGCAGGAGTAATTAGGGGGTTGGATGATGTCCTGTGCTTGGCTTCAGCTGCCCCTTCCATATTTTTTATTGCTGCGAGTGGCTGCAGACATTTTTACAAGCCATAAATGTGAAAGCCTTCTCTGTCTCCAGGAGATAAAGATATCCTGTGGCAATGATAAGCTAATTAGGTGTTGTGTAAAGAAGATTAACTTTTAATGTGTTGTTCTCTCATGTCACTGGCTGCCCCTTTCTCTCCCCTTTAAAAGAAAGGGTTGATTAACCAAATTAGTCATTTCTCAAACACTGGTACCTTGCTGGAGCCTTTATCTTACCAGGTTTATCTCAAAGCTAAGTAGCTCCCATCTTTGTATCCTCTCCTCATTTTGGAGTCTGCCCTCCCTTTGCTGGAGATTTTCCTATCATCTTCCAGACAGGATGATCACCCAGCCCTGCCTGCAGTTTGGCACTGTTCCATTTACATAAATAATGCTGCTCACTGCACTTTCTAGTTGCTGTTAATCTTCCTCCAAACACACCTCACCTGTCTTTTTTTTTCCTGGTTGGCTCTGGTTCTGTATTCAATCCAGTAATATGGAAAGTTGTTCAGATGAATCCTCTCTACCTGCATTTGTCCAAGAAGTTGTCCACTGGTCCAAAGGCTAAATCCTTTCCATAATGAGATTTATTTGAAATTCCTACCTCTCCTCTCTAAAACTGAAGTGATTTTATGCCATCCCATCACTATTCCAGTTCAGAGACACAGGACAGTGCCAAAATCCTTTCAGATGAAAAAAAAATCCTCTTTTCTGCTCCCCACCCAATTCTTGATAATTCTTTACAGGCTACAGTGACTTTCCCAATGCTCACAGACATGTTTTTAAACAAAGTATGCAAGAGTAACCTGAATCTACTGTGTGTTCAGCCAAGCATCAAACACTGAGGTTCACTGTCAGATGAAAATCCAAAGGTTTTAAGCACAGCCTGATGAAAATACTCATGTTTTGCTCCATTTTCTTACAACCCACTGAGGGATCACATTACCTGGAGGGCCAGACAGTCTGCACTGATCCCCCAGAATGTACTTAAAAGTGACATTAAAAAGTTTGGGGAATAATTACAATTAACTCTGGCAAGCAGAGGAGTTAAAATGACCTTATACTGAAGTCCACACTGGTCTGAATCTCACAGCAAAGATGTTCCTTTCCTTCTGAGGCAAGAAAATCTAAAACTCCTGTGATACTGCACTGTCTCTGGCACACTGTGGTATTTAAAACCAATAAAACGCCCCAGGGATACAATATTTAGCTGGTTGTTGCTAAGGTTTTCAGTTCTACTTTGAAAAGTAATTAGATCCCTCCTCTACTCTTTTAATTAAGTAGCAACTTTCTTAAGCAAATAACAGTATCTCCCCCGAAATAGCTGCTGGAAGTGATTGAACTGATGACAAACGTGCAAAGATTGTTCTTCCTCACAAGGTCAGGGACAAACGGGGCAGAGTGAAGCAGATGAGAAAAAAACCAACATGGTGTTGACTTTTTTTGCCAAGAAATTAAAGCCATCAGCTTTCCTTTGTCCTGGAACGCTTTAACCACCTAGGGATCTGTCACAGGCCAACCTACAACCAGCTGGACAACACCAACCTCGTTGTATAAATCACTGAATTCTTCAACCACATCTTTCGGGATCCTCTGCCCGTTGTTGGTGAGATGATAAGCCACCCCATTCTTGGAGTAAAGGCTGATCCGCCCAACGCTCCTCTCGCTGTCAGTGGTTTCCTCGAGTAAACCATTGTCCTCTGCTAGATGATAGACTGGGTTTCCATGTGAACCATGAATCCACGTAGCTCCCAGCTCAAAAGTGGCATGCCCTGTGGGAGAGGAAGCCAAGGAAACTGGTTATTGAAGCCCGTTTTCCTGAGGGCTTGTCACGCTCAACCCTAAATAAAAGTGTTCCATGTGCACAAGCAGAATTGCCCAGCACGTGTTTGGACATCACTTAAGTGAGTTTTCTCTGTCAGACACAGGCAAATTTTGGTGTTTTTCTTCGGGATACACATTTGGATGGTGCTGGAAGGATGGGAAGTTTCCAGTAAAGATCCATCACAGTGGCACATTTCTGATAAACAAGGAGAAATTCAGACCCTTCTTGGTTCCCAGTTCTTGTCATGGTTGGTGCCAGCAGGGACATGCAGGAAAATCTGGGCTGCCCTGGGATAGCAACACTGGCCTGAATCCTGAGCTTTGTCCCGTGATTGGAAATGCTTGTTATTTACAAATACACCTCAGATTAACTGCAATGGAAAATGCATTCCCCTTCCTCAAATGAGTAAACAGGCTGCATTTTATTATTTCCTTTCCCTGAATGAGTAAATAGGCTGTATTTTATTATTTATGTCTTCGGAGATTTTTATCACATTCCTGAAAAATGCACTTTTAGGTTAAACACCATGAGGTTTTCATCACCTGTGCTCTCTGCCTGCAAAACAGAGAGTTTGATCACCCCCAGTCTCCTCCTTCCTTACAATTATTGCACCCTCAGCCCAGCACTGCCACAACTGGGCTGAGAGCACAGGGAGATGCTCAGCAGCTGAAAGCAGGTGCTAAAAATAAGCTTCACATTTTGACAGATTCTCAGAAGTCCAAGGCTGTTTTAAAGCCTGACAGAGCTGGGCAGAACCTCCCAGCATCTCTGCAGGAGTGTGGGAATGCCTGATTAAGTGGGATAGCTAACAGGATCCTGGAGAAAAGGATCTTCACCAGTCATCATATGCTGTTTAACATGTAAATATATGCTCAGGCAGAGAGACACTGCAGCACTGTGCTGTAATGCAGCCCAGTTTAACAGGTGAGAGCTCCAGGGAATGCTGCTCTCCAGCTGAGAATCTGCCTCCCAGGGAAGCTCCATGGATTCTGTTTTCCAAGCAACCACCTTGTCTTTAAGGACCATGCTGATTTCCCTCCAAAACACCTGATTTTTGAAGGAAAACAGGGTGGCAGCAGGTCCTGCTGTCTTATTGCTGGGGAACAATGTGTGCCAAGCCCTCCTGTTCTCAGTCAGGGTGGAATGTGATCAAAACCCCACAAATTAAAAGCAGTAATTCTTGCCTGTAACACTCAAACACATCACTACCAAGCAGACAAGCCAGTTGTTATCGGGTGTTAAGTTACATGATGAAATATTTAAACGTGTAAAATTAAATAAGATCCTTTTAAACAGAGACAGACAATTTACTTTCAGGGCCTTAAAGGATTTTAGGTTCAATATTAATCTACTTCAAATAAATCATTCAGTACAACAGAAAAACCCAAAGGAACACACAGATTGTGCATGAAGCCTCCTGAGTATGTGCAGCAGCTTTCACATTTCCCTGTGCAGCCCTGACTATCTTTTGGGTATCCTGTCATGAAATATCCTCAGATCATGTGCAAGAAACAATCCACAAACACACAAACCCTCTGCCTCACCTGTGCTAGAGAAGATGAACCAAATCTCTGAATATTCAGGTTATTCCCCTGTGCTGAGTAGCAACATACTCCATACACTTGAGGGAAAATAGAGTCAGTGGGAGTAGAAGGTTTAGGGTATAACCCAGAATGGTGCCACCATATTAAAAAACCACAGAATGGTTTGGGTTGGAAGGGACCTGTAAGATCATCCAGTCCCACTGTCCCAGGTGGCTCCAACCTGCCCTTGGACACTTCCAGGGAAGGGGCAGCCACAGCTTCTCCGCCCATCCTGTGCCAGGGCCTCCCCACCCTCACAGCCAAGAATTTCTTCCTAATTAGTAGCTCTGCTGAAGATTTAAATCGGATCTTTAGTCAAGTGTGCAGACAGTGGAGTAGCCAGAGAAGTTCAACATTTAAATGCCATTCAGACAAGCAGGTCAGACTGGTTGCATGTTGAAGGCCCAGAATAACCACTTCTTTAACTGGCTTTCGTACAGCTTTAGCCAGCTCTGAGAAATGAGCCGGTCTTGCATGTCCCTGGTGCAATCAGAAGAAGAAAACTCAGTTTTCACCAAATCCCTCATACCAGGGAATAAGGAGGCTCTTGAGTATGTGCTGGTTCACCACCAAAAAAAGAGCTCCAAAATTGTTTGGCTCAAAGGCACATGAATCTGCAAAGTGCACAGAGAGCCATAAATGGACCCACCTTGGGAGAGAACAGCAGCCCACACCCACACAGGGCAACCTCGAGTTGGCAGGAGGCAAAGGCAAGACAGTTGGCAGGAGGCAAAGGCAAGACAGTTTGTAGTTTTAGGAAAAGTATTAAAAGATCAAGAGTTTGGATTCCAGCCTCTGCCTTGCAAATTACAGTTATCCCTGCAAACTGTGAGAACTCCCCCAGACTGACAGGCCTGCTCCTGTCTCCTCTTAATTAAGAAGTGTTAACGAACAGCATGGGAATTCCCAGCAAAGGCAAAGATGTGACTTACTGGTGAAGGTGGCCAAAGATGAGAGAATCAGTGTCAACACCAACACACCAAAACTATTTCACAGGTGCACTGGCAGAAAGATCTACTGCTCCCTGAAGATTTCAGCTCTTTGGCACTTCCCTCCTCTCACAGGCACGATCCAGGATATTTTTAATGCAGCGGATTGTGAGCAAAGGACACACTTCCCATCCTCAGCTCCATGCCAAGTCTCAGCAGAATGTAAAGTGCCCTAATTCAGACCCTGCAGATTAGATTTGCCTGACTGCCTTTCCATTCACTTCCCTTCTCCAAGTCCATAGGATGCTGCTTTTTTTTTTACTGCCGTGAGTTTGCTGAGTAAAAGACAGTAAGTGATGCAAGCACCTAAATAAAAACAAAACAGGGCAGCAGGAGGACAAAGGTCATAGATCCAGAGGGTGGGATCAGAAACAGAACCAATTAATTGAACTCAGGAGGAAAACTCAGTACAAGAGGAGAGCTTCTCCCCTCCTGCAGGGAAGAGACAGACAACATCCTTCTAGATAGCAGGGAAAGTTCCACTGACTCCTGTGCTGCAAAGGGCAGTGTTTGTTCCAGGAGTTTTGCATTTAATCAAATATCCAGCGCCTGCACCTTTATCACACAGTGAGAAAGGAACCTGCAGAGGTGGGAAAGCTGCAAACCAAGATGAAAGGACACATTGAAGAGGTTTTTCCAGCAGCCCCATTCCCAGTGGGTAGTGCCCTACACAGTAAATTACTTCCAGGGAAATGAATGGGGCTGTTTGTGAAGCAGAACAGCCCAGACCTTCCCCTTGGAGAGTGCTGTGAGCCCCGAGAAACATTTGCCAGCCTGGAGATTTACTGGCTGCTCCTGGGCAAGAATCAAGCTGGAAAACCTGGGGGTGGGAACTGTCTCACTACAGCCCCTTAATCACAGCCCTGTCACACATGCGAGCGAAAACAACCCCAGCTTTTTCCTGGAAACACAGGTTTGGAGCAGCCCTTTCCCAGCTCCCACACCTCAACAGACACCCCAGAAACCACAGAAGGAGTTTATATCCCCGACAACAACCAGCAGGTCGTTTTCTCCCAACTCCCTCCATCCCAAAGCCCAGAGAGAATCCCGGGCAGTGCCACCCCCCCGGAGCTGCCCCTCACCAAGTGTCACACTCTGCACGCGGCCCCCGATGCGGTCGGTCGCCTCGAGGACAGTCACATCCGTGAAGCCGCTTTCCAGGAGCGCCTTGGCTGCCGACAGGCCCGCGAGCCCAGCACCGATCACGACTATTCGAGGCTGCCGCTTTCTCCGGAGGCCACTACTGAGAGGATCATCCGTGCTGTCTCCAGATATTTCACAACTTTGCATGCCGTCCAAGCTCTCTTTCTAAGGAACCTGGCGGGGGAGGAAAGCAAGGGGAGAGAGTTCGAGGGTTGTTAAAAAAAAAAAAAAAAAATACAAGGTAAGGAAGTCCCCCGCCCCCCGTCACCGCAAAAAAATAATAAAATTAAAAGTAAAGAAGTCCGGCAGAAGAAGTTGTGAACTAGACCCAGGCTTTCGAAATGGGATGCCTAGAAAGGATAATTGAGGTCAAGCTGGGATGCAGCAACTTTTTTAGCCTGGAGCAGCAGTACTGGGAGCTCCAGAAATCTCCACCCTCTTGTACCATCTAGGCTGTTTCCAAGGACTTTCGAACCCCCGTGTTTTTATATAACCCCTGAAAGCAGCAATTTTGTGGTAAAAGACTTCAAAAAATAAAAGACAAAAGCACCACGTGCCCGGTGCCGACGAGCTGCACGACCCAGAGCTGAAGCTCCACTTTGCCACTGTGGCAACCACAAAGCACAAGCTGCAGATCCCCTGCCTGGGGGTCCAGGCAAGGAGAGGTCAGCTCCAAGCACACAGATTGGATACCAAACCAATCATTACAGAAATGGGACAGACAGGAAAACGTTTCAACTGATGAAAGTCAACACGGGCCAGTTGAATAATCCACAACCACATGAGGCAGCCCCTGGAGCTGCCACATCAGGATCAGCCTGGGCTTACCCAAGATATTCCACTGCTCCTCCAAGGTGGACCCTATTTTCCTCTGCAGACTCCCAGAAGTCATCTTTTCCTTGGTGTCTACCCTTAGTTCTCAGGTGCTGTCACCTGTTTTAGCAGGTGGGACTCAGCAGCCTGAGTCCAAGGTTGAAGTTAAACCCCAGCCAGGGATCACCAGTGCAGGATGTGTTTACACACAAATGTCAGTGTGTAGCTGTCTGTTTTCTGGGCAGTTCACACTCCAGAGCATGAAGGAACAGGTACAGAGACCCACAGAGACCCAACCTGACATCAGTCCTGGCTTGCAAAGGATAAACACACAGCCCAGGATCCATCAGCCCTGGAATCACCTGGTGCCCAAGGATTTGGACAAAGCACACGTGTAATTCCCCAAACACTTATTAAAAACAGAGCTATCCAAGGAGACAGTGTGCTGCCTCCACTTGTAGCCAAGCTGCTGGGTATCCCTTCTGAGTTCTCCCTCAATTCATCCAACATTTGGCCCATGTCAAAGATCCCTATTCCTATCTTCCATCACCAGGAGGGTCAGAGCTAAGACACTGGTGGCCTGTTGCAGTTTATGGTCACACAAACTAATGAAGTACAAAGCAACAGCCAATTCATTTGGGGAGTCTCTTTTTCTCCAGGATCTTAAAGCATTTATGTTTGTTGACGAAGAAACATCCACTCCCTGTGAGGGAGCTGGCAGCAGGCTGCAGTTTTAAGCAGTGGTATGAATGGATTTAAGGAATGGTATGAATGGAACAGGAGGGTGGTCCCACTGGAGCTCTGACAGCTACTTTGGAAATGTTTAGTTTCAACTGGAACATCTTCAGCTCAGTCCTCCCGTATCTGGACTCACCTGCAAGAGGGATCTGCAGAGTGTGTGCAAACTCTGATCCTGCCACCACAGCTGGTGCCAAACTGGCCCTGCAGCCAGTTCCAACTGCCACAGCAGCAGGTCCCAACTGCCACAGCCCAACGGAATGGAGATTCATAGAATCCTGACTGGACAGGACCTTAAAGATCAGCTCATTCCATCCCCTGCCACGGGCAGAGACACCTCCCACTGTCCCAGGTTGCTGCAACCTGGCCTTGGACACTTCCAGGGATGGGGCAGCCACAGCTTCTCTAGGCCAGGGCCTCACCACCCTCGCAGCCAACAATTCCTTCCAAATATCCAATCTAAACCTCTCCAAAACTGCTCCTCCCTTGTTCTTATCACTGTCCACCTGTGTAAAAAGTCGCTCTCCCACTTTTTTCCTAAGCTCCTTCTAGGGAGTGCTGGCAGGTCTCCCTGGCTCCTTCCCTTCTCCAGCTGAACACCCCCAGCTCTCCCAGCCTGGCTCCAGAGCAGAGGGGCTCCAGCCCTGGCAGCATCTCCGGGGCCTCCTCTGGACTCTCTGCAGCAGCTCCAGCTCCTTGTGCTCTTGTTCCCAGAGCTGCAGCAGCTGCAGGGGGGTCTCAGTGGATGAGGAGAATTCCCTCCCACAGACATTCTACAACACTCTCCACTCCTCGTTCTCCAGATAACACTTTGGTCCCTGTATTTTAACTGCCACAATAAAGAAACATCTTTTCTGCCATCCACATCCTATAGAATTGAACTGGTTTAACTCGGTTCTTTAAGCACAGCTTTCCTAATCTTGGCTTTGGCAACCTCCTGTGAATTCTGCACATGAAAGCTTCCAAAAAAACGTTTCTCCTCCTGTTTCAGTATTTTAATACTGGATTAGGTGACCTGTCCAGACAGACGAGAAAATAAGAGGGTATTTTGTGTGCACAGAACCCTGATTTGGAAACCTCTCTCAATCAGCCAACAACCTTCACCGTACAATCAGTGGGGAAGGCAATTAAAATTTAACAAAAACTTGAGCTTTCCAACCAGGATCCATGTTCCACTGTGAAATGAACAGGTGATACAAACACATTCATTCCCACCACACATTATTTCAGTATCACTTGTACCCTCTGGTAGGCTCTTAAGTAAGACAAGCACATAAAACACAGTCCCTTGTGTGCAGAGCTCTCCCTTCAGCACTTGCCAGTGAACATCACCAGTTCCTCTGACACAAAGACAGTTTGGCTTTTTACTTCTTCTCAATTGCCAAAAAGGGTTGTTTCTCTTTTTCTTTATTATTATTATTATTTTTTCCTTTTCTCTTTTAACCACAGGGTAAGAAGTGTGTTGGCTGTTGCACTGTGGATCTCTCGGGCTGTGATTTTACTTTGTGCTCATCTAAGAGCAAGGGTGGCACTAAATCACAGCTTCACTGGAAGTAAAATCCCCCTGCCTTGCCCTGCCTACAGCTGTCAGGCAGCCAACAGGTCACAATAAAATAAAAATATCCAAAAACACATCTTCCTTTTGTCTTAAATACACAGCTTTGATCCTCTTATCTCTTATGCATGTAACTGTCTCACTCAGGTTATTTTAATCACTTCTACTTCCAGACCTGTTCCTTTTCCTCCTTTTCTCTCCCTATATGTCACTACTCCTCACCCACCCCCTTTTATTTCCTTCATTCAAAAAAATAAAACCCTTAAAAAAATCCCTAAAACAAACCCCCCCCTAAAAAAAAAAAAAAAATAAATCCTGAGCACTACTGCTGTTTCCCAGCAGACAAATCTTTGCAAAAATATATTTTTCTAAGATGGGCATTACTCTACCAACCCAGAATGATGGGTTTCCATTCCTGGCATTTGTACCCTTCAATCCTCTGAGCTCCCCATCCCTTCATCTCAGCTGATCTCAGCTATGAAAAGTTCAGAGGTGTCACAGCTTCATGACTTGGTTTTTTATCTCATTTTGCCAGAAAAACCTTGCAGGTCCCAAGGAAGCAGCCAGGGAACGAAGGCAGTTCACAGCTGCCCTCCCTGTTATACTCTCTGACCAGGCTGCTCTTCTAGGACCCTTCAGAAAAGGCTCCAGCTATTTAAAAACACAAAACTCAAATAAACAAAAGCATTCCTCGAGAAAATCTGCTACTCTTAGCTCAGGTGGTGGCATTGTTGGAGCTGTGATGAGACAAAGGCTTGGGCAGGGCCATGCTGATACAAGGCTTGGCTGAGGCTGGGTTGGGGTTTTGGGGTTTGTTTGGGGGGTTTTCCCACCAGGGAGTGACCTTCCTTCAGACTCCAGATCACACAGCTGGTTGTCTTTTACTCCTGAGCCACAGCTGTGAGTGAGCTCCTGGCATTCCACAGACCGAATTCATGGTCATTCCCAGTGGGAATCATCTCACTCCTTTCATGTCCTGTCGTGTCCAACTTGCACCTGCTGCCCACAGCCTTCCAGGTGATGAAGAGGAGGAGCAATCCCTCCTGCTGGGCTCTGGAATTCCTACCTCAGGGTGGACAAGCTGAAAGGGAACTTACAGACCCGTTTAGAACAGCCCTCCAACCTTCCCAAGTGCTCTGGCAACAGTGTTGGATCGACAGCCCTCACGTTAACAAGTGCAACAGCCAGTCTGGAGGGTGAGAAAAGCACCATCAACACAAACAAACTCCCTCCTCACCACACAGGCTGAGCAGCTCCAGCATGAAAATGTACCAGAATCACTCTATTCCCTCCAGGTTTTTAATTGACAGGAATTAAGCATCACCCTTAATTAGAAAACTAAGCAACAGTATCACGTGTGTTTGAAAGGAACTCGGATAAAAGCAGCAAGATTCAGCTGAGAGGCTAAATGGAAGCACAAGAAATGAGCACACCACTATTTTCTTGTTATTTCAAGTTATTTCTTGTTATTTCAATTGGAGATATTATGTGTTTGTAATGCAGGTTTGTCATCACAGCCTGAAAGTGTTTACAAACCCAGAACACTTGACACCAAAGGCTTCATTCACTCTAAGCAGAGACAAAGTGAGATTGAGCAACCAAAAGCAGAAGCTGAGGGGAAAAAAAAAAATCACAACAAAAATAAAATATCTCATTTTTTAACAATGCCACTAATCAGCTGCTGAAATACTTTTCTCTAAGGACAGAGAGGGTATTGGTTGAAGCTTTCAAACCAGGATTCAATCTGTCATAGGCATTTACACCCCAGTCCCAGTAGAAGACAGGGCTGTGGTGCTGGGAATGGAAATGGCTGGGGCAGATTTGCCAGACAAAATTTCCTGGTCTTTGCACCTCAGAACTGCAGAAGTGTCTGTCTGTGAGCACATGCACCACTAGCAGGGTGTTGCAGACATGGAACACACACACAGGTTGTTTCCAGAGATCCCTAAGGAATGGAAATTTGCACAGCTCACCCAGTCCAGAGCATCTCCTGGGCCTCAGAAAACAAGAAAAAAACAAAATAATAATAATAATAATACCAGGAAACTTTTTCATACAGAGTTACAAAAGCCTTCTTTCAATAGATGTAATAATCCCTATTATTTCATCAGCTGCATCAGGAAAAGTGGTTATCTGAAAGCTCTAGAGGCTGAGCCCATTTGCAAAAGCTCCACAACAGAAACAGAGCAGTGACTTATTCAGCAGATGTAAAGACACTCCAGTTTTGAGGCCATTAACTCATTACACAGCCCAGCACTACTTGTACTCAGCAAATACACAGCTGCAATGAGTGACCTTTACCTGGGTCACTGCAATAACCAAATTTTCAATCAGCATCTCCAAAGCACCTCTTTTTCCTGAGCCGAGGGAGAAGTGCTTGGAAAGATTATTCCACTTGGAGCAATTTTATCTCCTTTAACACCTTTCCAGGCTCCAGAATCAGGCTGTCCCCTGAGCACAGGTCAGGGCAGAGCAGATCATATCTCTGAGCAGACACAAAAATGAAATGGAAGGGATTTCTGGGCCAGCCCCAGCACTGCCTGCCAGTGCCTCCTCGTGCTGTTTGCTGTGGTTCTCCACGGCTCCTGGCACAAAAAACAAAGCATTTTGTAACTTCTCCTTCTCTCCCCCTCTTTCATCAGCCTCCTCAGACACAAGCACATTAATCCCTACTGCTTGTTATTTCAAGATGCTCCTTCCAAAGCTCTCCAGGCTGCAAATGCCAGACTGGAAGATGCGTCTCTCCTTCCCTTCTCCCTCCTTTTTAACCCAGCAGGTTGCACACCAAGCTCACAATCCTTTCCAAAGTCACCACTTACACCCTTTAAACGAAGGCAGGAGCAATATTAACTCAACTCCAGCCCTCCAGGCAGTCAGACACGCAGGTGAGCCCAGGCTGCTGGTTCCAAACTGCCCCTGTGCAGTGGTTGTGCAAACACCAGCCCAGCTGCGGCGCAACGGGAGCTTCAATGATTTGGAAGCTGACACACCTCATTACTCAGCTACCTGGAGAGCTGCAGGAGCAGGATACTGGTCCTCAGCCTTCTGGGTACATACCAGAGCCCTTCCCAAGCTCATAAACCTGTGTCATCGACTGCATAAGTATCACTGAGATCAAGGTTACCTCGTGTTACACCTGCACATCGCTGGCAAGTCACCTGCAGCTGCTGGGCTGAAACACCTGCAGAGTGGCCCTTTGTCGTCATCCTCGTGCTCAGGCTTTGCCTGAGTCAGTATTTGAGTCTGAACATGTTTTGCCACGTGGGTGCAGCAGCTGGAATGAGTCACTCACCCCAGACCAGTCCTGCTGCCCGTTTTTGCAGGCAGCTGCCAGGTGTGGGCTCGGGAGAGCTGTTCTGTCAGCTCACAGGAACTGTGAAGTGCTGGGCAGAAGCAGCCCCTGAACGACCCTGCTGCAGGGAGGACCATCACCAGCAAGGACACACTGAAGGCAGTGTTTTCCTGTACTTGAAACAAGAATGACAGAAGCAAAATCCCTGCCTTTCCCATCGGTGAAACTTCATCCTCCAACTCATCACCGGGTGTGGAGACACCTGAGTGAGCAATTCCCCCTGCTCCCAAGCAGGTTGTGAGTGGAGCATCTCCATCATTTCTGCATCACCCTCTCTACTGCACCACTCACCATCACTACAGCCCCCTTGTCCTGGGTGTTTCATCTGTCCCCACCAGCCCTGGTGATGGAGAGAGGACCAGGCTCACCTTCCTCACCACAAGGTGCCACAAGGAACCCAGACTCAGCTCCTGCTGCCAACCAGCAACTCCATGTCCTGCCTTGTATTTCCACAGGCAGAACCTGAAATGAATTGGTTTGATTTCCAGAGAGCTGCTGGAATTTATAAGGGTGGCTGTGAGAGAAAAATGAGATGGAACTGGAAAAAAAAAAAGCTACAATCCACTAAAATATGGCCACATAAAAGCCCAAGCCATCAAGTGTGTCTCGAGGCACTGAAAATGCTGATCTTTGATTCACATCTACCAGCCCCAGTTACAAATTACTGACCCACCCCAACGACTGGCGCCCAGGGAGTGCAGAGCTGGATGAGACACCAAGGGAGGAAAGGCACTAATAACACCCTGCGTGTTCTCCTGGGCAGCACTGAGCCAAAAGGCTTCCTGTTCTTCCCAGGCACCACACCTGCAGCCTCACACCCAGTTTACCCCCTCACTTCCAGAAATATCACCTCCCCTCATCTCAGGAGAAACAGAAGAATGGCCACACTAAAGAAGAAGAAACACCAAAAAAACCCAATGTTGTGGGAAACATTATTTTTCCTCAAGTATGACCCGAGACAGGCATCCCCTTTGCCTCTTTCCACAACATTATTAACCAGGAAAAATGCAAGGGAGAGACAGAGAATAAACCACAGAACCAGTCAGGCTGGAAAAGACCCTTACCCATGAAATGTGAGAGTTTATAATTATAATATAATCACATAATCAATATAATATAATTATAATCAGCAAAGATGGTGGAACAGGTGGCAGGATGAGATCTCCTGCCATCCTAGAAGCACCAGGCACATCCTTTGCAACTTGATTTTCTGAGCAGCTTATCTGAAGCTGGTTGTGTTCAGACCCCTGAGGGATCTCACTAGCAGACTATGAAGAGCAGAAAATGTGGACAGAACAGTATCTGGAATAATTCAATCTTCAAGACAAGGAGAGATGGGAAGCATTGCAACGAGCCACCAGCTCCCACACCCACGTTCAGTGGACTTCTTGCCCCATTAAGCCTCCCCTGCCCTCTAAAATCACCAAAAACCTGCTAACTGTGAAAATCTCTGTATTTCTGAATGTTTGGAGGAGATTAAAACAAAACAAACAAAAAAAAAAAAACCAAGTCACTGGCCGGTGCTTTTGATGAGAAAACCACTGCACATTTTTACCACCGTGATCCAACTCGTTTTTAATGCCTGCAAATATCCCTCGAGTCAAATGAACTTGTTCAAAGCTGATTCACACCAAGGCTACTTTTTAAACTGGGCAGTTGTTGACAAGTGGAATATATTTAACAAGCCCCAAGCGTCTTGGCTTGCAGTATAAAGACTTCCTATTATGAGCTGGGTGGTTTTTTTTTTTTTCTTTCTTTCTGAAGTGAACATATGGGCAGAGCAGGTTGTCTGCCACAGGGCACTTCCATGCAGTGCTTGGCACTGGCAGAACTGCAAGGATTTCCAAAAAAATAAACCCAGGAACGTCACGCCAGGAACACGGGGGATGAATCACGGCATTTAAAACTCGCTGATAAAATGCACCATGATGTGTTTTTCCAAATCCTCCTCATCTGAGGGAGAAGGGAAGAAGTTAAAATAGCTGTGTTCCTCTGGCTGAAGGGTACAGGGAGAAAGGCAGCAGGCTCTGCCAGTTCTGAGGGGATGGGATGGGAGCAGGATATCTGGAACTAATCTTCAAAGGCCCCTCTGGAACATACCTTGGCCAGCGGGTTGGCATCTTGATTTACAGTGTGGGGATAAAATGAAGGGCTAGAAGATTTTCTCCACCATAAAAAATCTCCCCTTGGAGGTGGGTCATCATCTCCAAGTGATTCCCAGAGAAATGGGCTGAGAATGAAGTGTGGGCTGTGGAGGAAGATCAGAACACTGCAACACTGTGGCTCATGTGTCAGAGGCTGCAGCACTCCACAGCTAAAAGGAGTTTCACAGCACAGACAAAAAGCACAGCTTGGGCAGGTTCCTTAGAAAAGAGAGCAGCAAATCCAGTAAATCCACTGCTCTGCAAATTCCCTGCAGACAGACCAAGCCTGTGCTGGAGCTGGAGCATCAGCACCCTCTGGATTTTGGAAGGGTGAGGATAGGTAAAAGGTCCCACCTACCCAAAGGCATCCCATAATATCCATCTACTCCATCACAGAGGCTTCACTGCCAGAACACTCTTGTACTCCTTTAGGAGAAGCTGGAGAGAACAGGGACACCAGAGCTGTGTTCAACCTGCTGCAGTGAACGGGATATTCCCACCTTAACCGTGGCCAAAGAAATGGTGATCCAGCCAAAAATTCTGATGCCTTTGGCTTCCAAATCCCATTGTCCATCAGGGATCTCTCCACACTGTCAGCTGGCCAGAACCTAAACCAGCACAGCAAGATGCAGTTTGTCTCCATCAGCTTCCAAAAGGAACAACTCAGAGCTTGTGGAACCAACCAGGACAGGCAACAATCAGTCCCAACCTGACCTGCCTTTTAATTTGCAACCTTCCCAGGCTCTGGCTGACTCCATGGTGGGAATATTCCCCTGCTTCCAGCTCCTCTGAGCACTGGGAGGTCCCTGCTCCTGGAGAAAGCAAAGCTTGGTGGTTCAGGACTGGAAAAGGAAGGAGAGACAGACAGTGAACTACAGGGGGAAAAAAAAAAGAGGTATAAACTAAAAACACTGGCATAATGGATAGAACAATGCTGCAAACAAGACTCCTGCAGAACTTGTATTCCAGCTGCCAAAAGGAGCTGCATGTACCCTGTCCTGTCTGCACAACCCTGAGATCTTATCTTCTGCACCCTCCTTCTCTCCCCAGTTGTTTGGGAAGTTTAATTGATAAAACGAGCCTTAATTAAATAGGAAACATGCCCGTGTTTGCACAACTCAGAACACAATCGTGTCTCAGTCAAATAAACACTGCTGTCTATATTACATTTGGGAATTGGCTGTGGTTTGGGGTTTTAAATTCGTTGCAGCAAGCTTGGGAGCAAAGTTCCAACAGGAATCTTTTCTTCTCCTCTGCTCCAGGAGGGTGAGACAGGGAAGGAATTCGCAGGCAGAGAGGCTCAGTACTGGTTCCAACTCAATGTGTGCATGAGGATCATTTCAGGACACACCATATGAGACATGTTTAGCCCAAAAGCAATTATTTTTTCTCACCACTTCTCAGAACCCAGACCTACCAAACTACCCTGAAATAGCAGCACAGCTCTCGAAATAGCATCGTTTCTTCTCTTTTTGAAAGCAACACCCACACTCAATCTTTGATTTCGAGCCATCCCTGAGCACTTACCACATCTTTACCATTCAAGCCACAGGGAAAATCATTAAATCCAAGACAAACACGATGGGAAGAGAACCAAAATTAGAAAAGCCAAACACCGCATGGATTTACTCCCACAATAACTGTACACACTTCAGCCTGGAACAGACAGACATGACTCCAGGAAAAATACATCTCTCCAGGTGCAGCTGTACAGAGGGGACTTTTCCTGGGCTCCTGCTTTGCTGGAGCATTAAAGGCAAACCACATGTCCCAGCTTTAGGCAGCAGACACGTCAGCAGGGCTGGTCTCAGCACGCTGGGACACACAGCCCTCTCCATCCTGCTGCAGCAGCCCAGAGCCCAAGGCAGGGGAATTCAGGTTGGGAATCAGGTCCTTGGACCCTGAGGAGGTCTGGGTTTTGGCTGGCAGACTGGCTGTCTGAGGTCTGCACCCACCAGAAGCCTCCCTTGAAGATGATGGGAGTTTTCCCCAGGGGTTTGCATAGAGCAAAATAATTTTGTTCCAATTTTGTTTCAATACGAAAACCACAGGCCTTCTCCTCACTACACACTGTCTGCACTCACCTGGATGTATCCAAAGGAAACCTATGGATAACCACTTGCACGGGAATGTATCCCTGCTGTAAAGCAACAGAAGCAATTCACCCCTGTGAGTGATTTTCCTCCTGAGTGTGAAATGGAGCAGAGAGCAGAAACAGCTCATGAATCATGGAATCACAGAACAGTTTGGGCTGCAGGGGACCTTTAAAGGTCAAATGAAATCAAAGACAAGAAACAGAAAGGCGGGTGAGGAAAGAGATGAAATCACAACAGTAACACCTTGGGCTTTGTTCCTATCTTGTTGCAAACTTCAAAACAAAGCTCGAGGATGCAATTTTGTCTGGAGATTCCAAGAGAAAACTTCCCCCAGTCAGATTCTGCTGCTTGGAGGTTACTAGAGTTCCTTGCAGGGAAGTGCAGCCTGGAGTGACACAGGACACACTCCAATGATGGATTGTCACTGCTGCAAAGTGCCTTTCATTTCCCCTGACACACCTGAACCCAAAACGTTTCTTCTCTGTGACAAGCAAGACATTCTGCCAAAACAAAGGGAAGTTTACTTTGTATTGATCCCCTTCATGAAACTCTGCCTCAAAGAGCTTCAAAGAATTGAGATAAAATGTTGCTCAGAAAAATTAAATAGCTCAGGCTGAGAAAAAAAACCCAATAATTTTAGATCTAAAAGATCTTTCACAGAGCGGGAAGACTTGTCAACAGTAGAAACCAGGACTGGGACATTTGGGATTTCTCTCTTCTTCTCATGTGACTGGGGTAAAAGAATGACAATCCTACCCAGAACTTGCTAAAATCCAGCAGAATTTCACCGTGTTTAGGTGGGAGCTCATTTTATTCAGCACAACACATCTGATCCTCTCAGTGCCTCAGCTTCATTGAATGTAAAACAGCACGAGCACCTGGCTCTGCCAAAAAAGCATTTCCATTAATGCCCTTGAATGAAAAGGAATCAGTGTAAGGTATTAGATCCCCACCAGGGCTGAGCCCTGTGCAAGTCAGCTGAGATAACAAGCCAGTAAATTTCAAATCACTGCTTGCATCCATCCCATAACTACATGCTGAAATCCCTACAGATAGGCTGGCATGTTGGCAGGGAAAATTTGTCATTTCTAAATTTAGCAGACACTTCAATCATTGTGGAAGGCTTCAAAAGCAATGGAGATGTAAAGAGGAGTTTGTAGACGACCATTTAAACTGAAATGAGAGCTCTGCTCACTGAGCAAAGGCTTTTCTTAATTCCCTTCCTGTTTGGACAACTCGATCCACTTCTTTTTTCTCCACTACAACCACAAAGGTCTGTCCTGCAGTGAATGGATAGGCTTTTTTTTCTGGGATAACTTCCAGGTTAAAGAGAAAGGATTTACACTTGAATGAAACATAGGCACTGTATTTGGAAAATTTGTTTTGAAAACTTGGGAAGGAAGCAAAGCCTCCTTCATTTAAAAAAAAAAGGGACTCAATTAACATTCTCCAACAAGTCTTCCTATCGAAAGGACAGTACTTGCTGGGGGACATGTGATCTGAAACTTGTTCTCCTGGCTCACAATGTCCCTTTCTGAAATGCAGGGCACTGCTTTGGAGAGACACGAGGATCCCTGCGCAGCTTTCCAAGGGATTGCCTGTCACAGGCAAGGCCTTGACTCCAGGCATCAGATGTTCGATGACTTAAGCTCAGGAAACTTAAAATAGTGCCTTAAAGACCCTAATGAAGACCTGGAGTGACATGATCCCACTGTGGATCCCTCTGCAAGGGCAGCTCATCCACGCTCAGCCACAGCAGCGAGATGAGTCCTCACAGTTGTCACCTCCGTGCTCTCCTGAGAACATGCAGGTTTAAAACCTGCAAAGAAGACACCAAGGGCCAAGCAAGGTGTTCTGCTTTTTGACTCCCACATTTCTGGGTGTGGGTTTGATCAGCCAGACAGGACCATCCCAAGGGTTGCCTTGGTTTTGAAAACCAATCCTGCGAGTGCTGGGCATGTCCAGATACTGCCCACGCAGCAGGAGGGAAACAACCTATGCCATCACTTTTTTTTCTCCAGCTAAAGGCTTTCTCCAGAGCCTGTCCCAGTAATTTAGATGCTGAGATGTGAGCTACCCTTTGGAAAAAAACCACAATTTTCCCATATTTTTAGTTCAGGCACTAAATCAGGTGTGGGTAACTATTAAAACTCTCCTGAACTTTGATATTCTTTAGAGCATTTGAAACAAACTGGTGGTTTGGGAGTTTGTCTAAACTGAAATGGACCAAACACTTGCCCTGAAATCTTTTCCCACCATCCAAAATAAAAGTGATTTTGAGGTTTTGTCATTAGATAAGAATTTCCAGGGGAAAGTCCACACACTTCAAATTCACAATAGAGAGGAACAGTTTCCTCACACAGACACATGCCCAGTTTTTAACCCTTGCTGGTCACAGACACAGATGTCCAGACAGAAAGCAGCAGAGAATCCTCTAAACATCTCGATTCAATGGACCACAAGGTACTTTGCACAGTTGGTAAATGAGCTGCTCAGTGATAAACACACTTAAGAGAGTTTATATTTCCTTAAGACTCTTAAAAATTAAGAGGTCTGCTCCTGTCCTTCCTGCCAACTACAGGCAGATGCTGGACAGCACAAGGTAAAGATCATTTTTAAATGANTCAAATTCACAATAGAGAGGAACAGTTTCCTCACACAGACACGTGCCCAGTTTTTAACCCTTGCTGGTCACAGACACAGATGTCCAGACAGAAAGCAGCAGAGAATCCTCTAAACATCTCGATTCAATGGACCACAAGGTACTTTGCACAGTTGGTAAATGAGCTGCTCAGTGATAAACACACTTAAGAGAGTTTATATTTCCTTAAGACTCTTAAAAATTAAGAGGTCTGCTCCTGTCCTTCCTGCCAACTACAGGCAGATGCTGGACAGCACAAGGTAAAGATAATTTTTAGATGAGGTTAAGCAAGAAAAAAAAAAAAAGAGAAGCTGTAGGCAGCTCACCCAAGATACAAAGGGTGGCTCAGCTTGAGCCTTGTGTGAAAACCTTCCATCCATCCCAAGGGAATCCACAAAACATTTGGGCAGGACATGGTTCAGAGTCACTGCAACTGCCCTTGGCAGATGCATCTTTGTCACCCATCCCTTGTAGAACCTTCTCCTGAGAATGTCACAGGTGGTGACAACTCATGAAACGTGCTCATATCCACCCATCCTCAAACAAAAACACACCTCTGCAAGAGTCTGGCTTAGTTTTCATTATGCCTTTGAAAAGAGCCAAAGTTTAAAACTGGGTAAATGCAGTGAGTGCATCTTCTCAGGAAAGAAAGGGAAGAGTACTTAACAATCAAAGAGCTTCTCCCCTCTGTGTACAGAACTGGTCTGTGCAAGCTTTCTGAGTCTGTCCAGTGTGCATGTACTGGAAACAAGCTTGTAGGACCAGGAATGTGTTGCAAAGTCCACATACAGGAAGAGAGAGCCATATTCTACCACTCTGGATTTAAAAACAGGGATGAAGTTACCCTGCTTTATCAAAAGTCCCCTCTGAAAAGGGCTAAACCACTGCTTTTAAAAGTGAAGTTGGCCAAGTCTGAAAGTGCTGTAACTCTCTGAGACTCCAATGTCAATGTCTGTGTGCCCTGAGCACACAGAACCTCAGGAAGGTGCTGGCACCGAAGTGACAGGGACACAGCCCCATCTTTACACCACTGTCCCACTCTGCCTCTTCTTGTGCCCATTTGCCACCGAGTGCATCTCCCCCCTCCCTGCCCCAAAGCAGATTAAGCTTAATAAACTTATGCAGTTGTGAAGTGTACTGCCTATTATCCAATTAGGCAGCTAACGAGATCTGAGTAGCAGCACGTAGGCACCGATAGCTGTCGGCCGATACCTGCTGCAGATTAGACACGTTCCTTATTTTTCCAGCCCTTGCAGGAAAAGGCTTGGGATTCGTTCAAAGGCTGCTCTCTGAAGGCTGGATTCAGGTAATTGTTTAATTTTGTTTGGGACCCATGAACACGTCACGTTTGTTCCCTCTTGATCTCCCGGAGCTGTCACATCGCCACTGTCCCGTCACAAAACTCCTGACAAAGGTGCTGTGACTCCTTCATTTAAACTCTCAAGTGGGGACAGGGGCAGGTCTGGTCACCTTTAAGGTCCCTTCTAGCTCCAGAAATCCATGGAGCAATAGAGGATCTGTGCATCAGCAGAAAGAAGTGTCTAGAAGTGATAAGGACATTCAGAAATGCAATCTTTTTATCAGCTCTGATGCTGTTCCATGTGAAATCCCCATAAGATCCAGCTAAGAAAACATAAATTAGATGTAATCGCCATAAAATGGCTGCATGACAAGATTGTTCTTGGAGCATAATTATCAAGGCTTTGTTATCTAATTGGGGGAGTGTTGGAAAGCGGGTCCAGCCAGGCACAAGAGCTGTGCAATATTCCCATTTCCAGTCTGGATGACAGACTGGAATGTATGGCCATAAACCCAACAGATGATTCAGCTGGGAGGGTTTGCAAGCACTGGGATGCACAGATTTCAATTCCTACATTATCTTGATGCACTGGTCCAGCATCAAGAGGAAATACCCAGGCAAGAGAAGTCACAGGTACAAACACAAAAGCCACTTCCTATTCAGCAAGACTCCAGAAAAGACTCTGAAAAGCTCAAGGTAAAACTGTGAGATTCAACACTGTCCCATAAAGGCAAAACTCCATAGAAAGACTCAGCTATGCCTTGCAAAGTCCTGCCCTTGGGTGCTCACTGCTGTGCAGCTGCTGTGCTTTTTGTGAAAGCAGACCTGAGAGAATCCTGTGGAGAACAGCAACACTAAAAAACACCAGGTATCAGGTTAGGCTGGATCCATTTAAGTCAGACATGTTCCTAAGAACAGACCAGCCCGGGCAAGCAGACAGGACACAGCCTGAGGGGAGCCTCCTCCTTCCAAATCCAGCAGGAAAATTCAGAGTTTTGCTTGTCTGAGTTGAACCCTCTGGCTTTAATCTTTGCTTAAAAACAAGGCCATCGATGTGGACAAAAAAACAACAGTCCAAGGGCTTTTCAACACTGAAGAAGAGACCAAAGGCTACTTTTTGAATCCCACTGAAAAACTCACATAGGTCAGTCTGAACAGAACTTTTTCCTTGTTTTGAAGGAACTCCCTCATTAGCAGATCTTTTAAAGAGTGATCATCTTACAGACACTTAACTTGTCCCCACAGATAAGGAGATATGGATTGGATGGGTGGAACACACACCTTTAAACTACCAGAGGGCAGGGTCAGATTAGATATTAGGAAGAAATTCTTCCCTGAGAGGGTGGGGAGGGCCTGGCAGAGGTTGCCCAGAGAAGCTGTGGCTGCCCCATCCCTGGAAGTGTCCAAGGCCAGGCTGGAGCAACCTGGGGTAGTGGAAGGGATGGAACTGGATGATCTTTCATGTCCCTTCCAACCCAAACCATTCTGTGACTCCGTGGTTAAAATCTGGCACAAAAGGTAACACACAACAGACTGGAATAAATCATGGAAGAGAAGAGACTGAGGGAACAGGGTTTGTTAAACGTGGAGAAGAATTTGTGGTTAGAGGGGGGTCCAATTTCTATCTTCAACTACTTCACTGAGGGGTTACCAAGAAGATGGAGCCAGACTGAAATGGCAGAAATAAAAGAAACAGTGGACATGACTGGGACTGAGGGGAATTCCAATCACACAGGAGGAAAACATTCCTCACCCCAAAAGCACTAAGTATGGCATCAACCTGCCACACTTGAGTGGAAAAGGTCTAAAATCTGACCAAAAACATTCACCAAAAACCCACCTTTGATCCTGGCCCTGCCTGAAGCAGGAGGTCAGAGAAGGGAGCTCCAGATGACTTATGGCAACCCAGTTACCCTTCAGTTCTGAGGAATCTTTATCAAGGAACACTGAACAAGGGATTTTGCCCAGTACTCTACATCACTCTACACCTGCTCAGTGCTAACAAGTACTTTAGACTCAAAAGCTGTCAATAAAATACCTTCCACATGACTCAGGATCCCAGTAGCTGTAACTGAGGGAGAAAAAGAGTAAGGAATTAAACACTGAGAGCTTTCCCTGCCACTGGAAACAGAACAAGAGAAACTGGAGACTCATGTTGAGCAAGTTATACAAAAGCTCTGGAGAAAGCTGTGAGGAATTCCAAGAAGAGACACACTGATAATTCAAACAACAAAATCAAGACTGCTCCTCCCTACCTGCTCTTCCCACCACAATAAACACCAGTCGATGCCAAGGGATGTTTCAGACCTGTCCAGACCAGCCTTTAGTTTGCTGAGAGCTTCTTCAGTTGTCTCAGGACAAAGGCTCTCTGTGTGCAGACATACCTTCGAGACACACTTCCTCCTCTCTCCCACTGAAAGGTGTAAGAGGTGTTAATAGATCCCGAGAGAAAACGCCTGGAACAATACAGACAGACAAGTTTTTCCTTCTTTCCCTCCCCCACTCCCCTGCCCCAAGCAGTTTACCTCAGTAAATAATACTTCTAGTGCTTATCTGCTGTGTTTTCTGTCATGTTTTATGTTTGAGTGGCACCTCTGCTGTCAGAATCATCTTCACAGCCACGTTTTACCGGCTCTAGAAACGCATGAATAGCCATATCCTTCATGGAAACAAAGACACATTACCTACAAAATCAGAGCAGGGAGTGTAACCACTGCAGGGAGGGAGGAGGGAAGGTCACCCCTGAGCTGCAATCGTGGGGAAAGCCTTGGTCAGAGCAGCTGGCAAGGACTTTCACCTTACAATGGGGAGGAACTACTCTGGAACAGTCAGAAATCCACAATACACCCCTGAGGAAAAGGCAGCACTTGAGCACCAAGAGCATGTGCCCTGTTTTTATGTTGGGTAGAGAGGAGAAGCCTTTCATGAGAAAACACTTCTTCATCTGTGCTCTGTCCAAAAATCAAACGCATCCATCACACCCCAAAGTCCACCTGAGAGCCATGAATGGGGTTTGGTGGCTCAGCACAGGCAGGGACCAGGCACAGCACCCCAGGAAAGCTTTGGGTCCCTGCAGCTCAAGAAAGACACGGCCCAGAAATTCCCAAAGGCTGCTCCAGAGGATGGAACGGCTCTCCCTGTGCAGTAACAAAAGGGCAAGAGGGCAGCAATTCACAACTGCAGCACAAGAAATCCAAGCCAGAGACTGGGAAAATCTTGGTAATGGCAAGAACAATGAAGGACTTTCAAGGGTCGCCCAGGGAGCAACGGGGAAAGTCCATCACTGGAGGCTTTTAACAACTGCTTGGACAAACATCTGCTGGGAAAGTTTAGACAGATCTGACCCAGCCTTGGGGCAGGAGGTCAGATCAGACAGCTTAAGGTCCCTTCCTGCTGTTCTCTGCTTGTAACAGAAATACAACAGCAGGACAAGTCCAGCAGCAGCTTCCCTAATATTTCCATAAGACACTGAGGAAACACTGTAAGATTCCATGTGCAGCAGCTGCCCACTCCCACATGGCACCTTCTCCCTCCACTTCTGGAGGAGCAACACAGAGATAACACAAAGAGTTGGACTCACAGAATAGGCACAGGAACAGCACAGCCTTTCCAATGGGACAATCCCTCTCACATCCTGGGAATAGCCATCAACAGGAGCCCACCCACACTTGTCCTCCCATTTGCCTCCTTCCCACCTCACCGTGCAATCAGAGCAGTTCTCTGGGTTTTTTTGGGGGTTATTTTTTTCCTTTAGCCCTTTCTTCTCTTCCTCCCAGGACTACTTTCATGTGTAAGATCTTCGGGACTGTATCCCTGCCCAGGATCCCACTCCAAGGGAATCAGGGGACAAACAAAGGGAAACAAGACAGTGATTCACACCAAAGCCCTCAGTCACGTTCAGCCCTTTGTCAAGTTCATCTTAAAGCCCCTGGGGAGGCACCAGGTGCCACTGTGACACTGGTAGCACTGGTGTGAGCTCCCCACGACAAGAAAGGGACACTTAATTTAGTCTGCTGGGAGGACTCTGTGCTCCTGCAAGCATTTAATGAATGGCACAAACTGTGCNCCAGACACGTCTTCCTGGCGGAGTCCTCTGGGATCTCAGCAGTGACTGATTCCAAAAAAGAAAATCCTGTTAGAAGGAGGTTGGAGATCAAAGCAGGAGGTTACACCTACATCCTGGAACATGCAAGCCCATGGGACAGGACAATTTTCAACGCAGCCTCACATCAAATGTTCATCCAACAGAAACATCAGGTGATGCTGATAGGGATGTTTGCACACTGCAGTGTCACACCTGTACAAACCCTTTGGGAGAAGATCCATTCCCCACCTGCCCTGAAGAACTAAACTAAAGAACTAAACCAGGCTCCCCTTCCAACCCAGAAACTCCCCCTTTCCCATACAATTCCTAGTTTAGAGATAGGCCAGGACTACCTGCTCCATTTAGCACAAGTCATTTTCTGGATGTAGCAGCTGGGAGGGAACTTGAGTAGGTACTTCACAACAAAAATGATCCAACCCAACCAAACGTGATTTTTTCATTCTCCTCCTCAAAGTGTGCAAACCCTGCCCAATATTCCAGTCATTCCAAGCATTTAAGTAAAACCTCCACTGTTCCAGGCCACTCAGCTCAATCCAGAGGACACACTCAGGAAAAATCTGGCACCATGCAGAATAATGAATGAGGAAGAAATTAATAACTAAGTATCCATCCTTCAAAAATTATCTACATCCACTCAGTTCTCTGCTTCACCAGCCAGGAAAACAAATATTTTCTTACTTCTTAAAAGTAGTTCCTGCCTTTGAACTCAGTAGGTACACAAGCACACAGCGAAGAAAAAGTGGATTTAAATGAACTTTTCAAGCCATTCTAAAGACTTTGCAGCCCTTTAATAACCTACTGGACAAAAGAAACGCATGTGACCAACCACAAAAAAATCCCCCCCAGACAAGCTGAAATTGTCTGTGTTTGCGTCATTTCAGCTCCCCTGGGCTCCCCCACAGCTCAGACTCCCTGCAAACTCCACTCTGTCACTGATCTGCTCCACAAGCCCCCCCAGTTCTGCCTCTCAGAGGACGATGTGGGAAACCACTCCAAAGAGGGAGCAGGCGACAACCAAAGCCCTGTGTAAAATCACTCCACTCCAGGGCTGCGAAATCTGCCTCCCTCAGACCCAGCCACCATCGTGGCGAGTTATCCCAGAGCACCAACAATAGTTGCCTTGTTTAACTGAAACTTAAAGGGTGGCCTGGTGGCAGAGACCCACCCAGGAATAGCTCAGGGATCAAACTCTGGTGTGAACAGCAAGGAGGGGCTTTTTGAGCCTTCCTGCATGACATTCCTGCTGAGGAGCTCATCCCACCACCTTCAGAGCAGCTCCTCAGGCCTTTCCTGGTGCCAAACCACTCCCTGCTGCCCCTCACACCTTCCTTGACATCCCACCCTTGCAAATCTCACGGCCCCAAAATGCCACCGCACAAAAACTCCAGTTGCCACAAAAAAAAAAAAAAAAAAGAAAAACCAAAACTGCTCTAAAAACCAAAGAATATGATTAAAATTCACCCACCA
>VYZS01007590.1:602-33913 GCA_013400695.1 Neodrepanis coruscans | reverse complement strand
CTACTAATATAGCATTCCTTTACCAGAATCAATACAGTTCTAAGGCCTAGCATGGCAACATTTCAGAGTATGCACAGGCTGTCCATGGATATCTTTGCACATGGAAGCTTTGAGAGAGGATAACTGTGGCAGCATCATACATAAGGATTTTGAAGTCTTCAAAAGTAGAACAGTACATTATTCAATCCTAGAGATTGAATTGATCCTAGCCACTTCAAAGCAGCTCTTCTGCAATTCACTGCCCCTTCTGAACCCTAAATGAGCACAGCAGATGTTTGGACTGTATTCTCTGTACAAGAATTCAATCAAAGAGAATTTTAGGACTTGGGGACTAATAAATTATGGATTAAAATATCAAAGTGGAATTTAAAATCATTGCCAAAAAACCTGCTGTTCTCTCTACCTTAATAAATTATATGACTTGAAAAAAACACCATTTTTTACAAGCAGATTACAGAAAGTGCAGTATTCCCATGACAGATATTTCAGGCAGATCTAAGTTGCTACCCCAAGCTTCATTGTTATATCCCTTAGCAGCCCATTGCAAACCTGTTGCTCACAGCCAGGAAATTCCAAGGGAGAAAAAGGAATCAACATGAATGAGCCTCACAGTGCTTAAACAGATCAGTTTACAATAAGTGTGAATTACCCTTCAATGAATCCTGTTTCTTCAGTAAGGAGAACTCATTGACAAATTGTTTGTTGTTGGTAAACCTATGGTTCAGTCTGTTGGCTTTCAGTTTTCCAGGTGTTCCCTTAATCCTCCTCTTTTCAGTCACTTTTATTCCACCTGAGATTCTACAAAAGACAAACATCTGGCTTATAAAGTCTTTTCTTCCTTGGCTTCTTGATATTCCTGAGTCTCTGCTATGAATTTGTTGGACAGACCTATCTACGTAGGACTATAGATCAAAACTTTCCCAAAGACTGAAGGTTACTGAGTGCATCTCATATTTGTTCATAACAAAGTGAACTCATAATTTCTATTTTAAAGTTGGGAAAGTTAAATCACTAGGAGCCGGAACTCAGCTTCTAAGGCAGCCTGATTTTGAATGTCTTACTTGGACTGAGTATCCGGAAACTCCAGTTAGAGCTGAGGAAAAGTCTGACTGCCCAGATTTGCCTATTTAAAAGAGAATACTACTACATTGTAAAACACAGTAGGATATGAATCTGAAACTAGTTACATTAGCATTATTGGTTTATTAAGTTGACTTTACTGCTGGTATTGCACACTGTGGGTGAGTGGCTCTTTTTCTGAACAAGAGAATAGCATTCAGAAGTAAACAAGCAATTAAACCTGTGAAGCATTTTTAGAGAAGATACGGAGAAAAAAAGACACTAGGTCTAAATTCTGTAAGTTATAGTAGGCCAACACAGAAGAGTTCCAGTTCCACAACTTTATGTTCTAGCCTGACTGGAAGAAAAGCATCTGCAGTCTGCAAGACATGCACCATAAAATGGGATGCCTACTTCTCAATGCTCTGCCTCTCACTGGAGCTGGTGCTATTTGAAAGAAATGTCAGGCTAACATAGCAATAAAAAATTCTGGATCACCAGTTCTGTGTTTAGACAGTATGAAGTCTAGATTACCAATGGATTTTGAACCTTGATCTGCTGATTTTCACCCCCCTCCATCACTGACCAGAATACATCACTGTGTGTACACGTGGAATAATTCTGGCGTCTTATGCCTGCATTGCGCAGTACAGTTAAGCAAGCATCTAAGAGCCTGATTTAACAGTAGTGTTTGATTTAGCAGGCTGATGAACTCTGCACTGCAATAAAAGTTAAGTCATTTTTATAATTGTGGCAAAGCAACCAAGTATAGTTTAACCAGGGTTTGTTAACAGTTCTATGCATATATGCAAAGCAAGTTTCTTGTTAAGAGGACAATTTTCCAGTGCTACTCAAGGACTCAAAAATGCTTCTAAGAGAAAGAAATTTAGCCTTGTTCAAGAAAAAAAGCCACAAAGGTTGGGAACTTGTGAAAAACTCAGAGTATCAAGGGAGGACAAATGTAGAGAAGTAAGAGCAAGGCTGCATGAAGACTCATTGGGTTCCAAAAGAATGTCTGAGACTTGATAATGTCTCCAAAGGCTTTTGCAGCAAGATCTTTTGCAGCTAAGTCAGCAGAGAACCCATGAAGTCAGTAATATGAAAATGATTTCACTGTTAGCCAGACATTTCAATGTCTTTCAGTGGCCCTCTTTTCTCTCTTTGTATCAAGTAAACAGAAATGTAAGTAGAGAAAACTTGGATGTTTCGGAGGTACACCTCTTAGATTTATACATAATGTATAAGAATAAACACACTTCTGGTATAAAACCTTTTTGAACTTAATGAAGGAAATTCTCAGACCCAGATGAGAAAGGAATAGTTAGTTGTTATGAAGTAGCCGGTTGCTAAAATATAGAAAAGGATGTTGTTTAGGTGGTGAATTACATAAAGTATCTTAGTGGTGTGAAGGTCTTATATGAGAGCCATTATAGTTTTAATAGCTGTGTTTTAATATTTTTATTCATAGTTCTAGAACTATTCCAGGGTTCTAGAACAGGGCCCGGATATTTTTGTCCTGTGTTTCTGTTGTATCTGCCATAAAAAAATCATCACCCATAGCTGCATCTCCTGGGTGTTAATAAAATACAATTAAACAATTACAGGATTAGGTCAGCATCAATACAATACTTGTACTGGTTAACTGACGGTACCTAGATAATTGCTAAATACCTAGAATATTTTTCTTTCTGCTGGTATGTTACTATGAAGTAATTTGTCTTTTAAAATAGACTGGCCTATAGTTAACTTCTCTCATGGCCTCATCTAGTGTGATTGACTATGTAAAGGGTGAAAACTAAAGGGCTACATGTGGGCTAATGGGAGTTCTATGTTACATGAGAAATGAAGGCCTGCTGTTATCTTTCTGAAGGTTAGGGTTAGGGTTAGAGTTATATACAAACTACAGCCACATGAAAAAAAATTTCCTATATATACAGTATGTATATATGTGTCATTGACTCTCCGTCTATATCAAGCCAGCATGTATTTGTTCTGTTGCCACTTCTTCTCTTTTAATTAAATGTGTCATATCTGTTGTGGGGTTGGGCTCATGCTTAACTTCCTGGGCTATAGTACCTGTCTGCCTGCAGTGATGATACTGTTGTTTGCCTTTGCCTTTCTTTAAGTGTTCTGAAGAGAACTAGCTTTGATCCAATTAGTCTCTTTTGAGTCAAATGTCAGGTTAACTCAGTTACAGCTGAAAAGGTAAGACATAATGATCTTTGGACAGCTAACAAAAGATAAAGCACATTGGAAGATAAGTACATTCCAGAGAAAATGGAGTATGCTACAGAGAAAACCTTCAGATCAAGCTGCTCTGAAACACAAGGTGGGAGTGCTTTACTTCTGGGCAGATAAGAATGAGGTTCTTCTTTGTAAGTACAATTACAGTGGACTCAAAAAAAGGAGGATCAGCCCTCACAAATCTGATACCCTCTTCTGGACAGAGGAAAACAAAGTGGGTCACAGCGGGAAAACTATTGACATGATTAACCAAGACAAGGGGACAGCTTTTCATACAGTGGCATAGAAAAGGCTTAATCCCAAAACCAAGGAGTAAGGTAAATAGACACTTCAAGTGGATAAGAAGTTAGTTGCAAGTCCAAAGACAGACTGGTGGAAGACAAGATCACATAGCCTAGAAATGAATTACTGTGGGACTGGAAAGAAAGGGGAGCAGTGAAAGAGCTGAGGGAAGATTACCTTTGACAATCACAGATCTGTGTTTTCACAGATAACCATCTCAGGATGTCCAACACAAATATTGATTCCCAGTGCAATAGAACCACATGTATCTCACATGAAAAAGCAATTTTTTTAAACATGTAAAAGACAAATGTGCTTTGAATATAAGACATCTTTAAGGTCATTTGCACTGGTGTAATCAACTGAATTGATTATTTATATTACAGACCATGAACCATCTATCCTTCACAGCTACACCTTCTAAGTTTGTGGGTTCAATCCTTATATGGGCCATTAACTTAAGAATTGGACTTGATGATTCTTGTGGGTCCATTCCAACTCAGAATATTCTGTAATTCTGTGATTCTTTTCCTTTGTGTGCCTATGGTAATCCTGACTGCTGAGAACTGCTTCAAGTGCTGCAAGATCTTGAGGCATAGAAGGCATGCTAGAGTTTTCTTGTGCTTCTACTCTCTACAGACAGCCTCCAACTGTGGCTGGAGGCAGGTCCTTTAAAGCCTGCCAGCTTCCTAAGGCTGTGATAGGACATACTTTGTTGATAATTCCAAATGGACACCCTTCTTTGCTCTCTGTTTTGCAGAATAAGGGCATGGATAGTTTCTCATATGAGTTATGATTCATGTCACCACTTCACTGCTTTAAATATTCATCCTAAACACTGAGTAAAGATTCTGATTAGCTATCTTGGTGTGCAAGCATGCCTACTTTTAAATAAAAGTAGCTTTAATCTGTTGGGAGAGCTCTCACTGTCCCGTATTTGAGTTCCCAGAGGTTCCCATTTGAGTTCCTCCATTCATTGGCTGCAAGGCCAGGAGAAGATCCCTGTATCAGATCTATATAATAAACTAGCAATCTAGCTGTCAGTCAGCCCTAGCTCAACATATTCAACTATACCAGTTCCTAAAGGATAGTAGGAGACTACTCAGGTCCCTACAGACTTGCCACTGCTCTCTGTTTTGGCCTTTCTGTCACTTTATTAGGGAACAGCTGATAACCTAGTCTCAAGAGGTTCACAGCTGAAGTGAAAGTACCTGTCACCATCTGTCAGGGCCTCAATGGCACTGACAGAACTTACTGGCCCTGCCCATCTTTCCTCAGAACCTTCCATATCCTGCCACATCAGCTCTCCAGGGCTGCCAAGAGACCACAACAGTCATGCTCTGGTTCCCCATGGCATTGTTGTCCCAGCAGCTCCTCCATTTGGCTGTACTAAGGTTGTAAGAAAAGCTGAAGGACCTGTATTGTGTCTATTGCTGCTGTCTCTGGCAGAGCTGGGTTACAGAGTTTGTGAGGTTGAAATCTGTGATGTTCCCTATCGTGGAGGACATTATAATGAGTTTAAAAGAGATACACCATAGGACAGATAAGTTTATGGTCTGATCTATTATCTCATATCTTTCAATTTATTTCTTTTTCTTGAGGTTAGGGACAGGACTTATGTTCTAAAACGGTGATTAAATGGACTGGCATGGATGGATGGATGGAGTGCTGATGTGTTACTCATTGGAAGAATGAAACTTCTTTCATTAGGTGCATTAAGTAACTTTAAACATTTGCCTTTGTCTCATGGAAAAGAAGGGTGGGGTATACTATTATTGTCTTCCTTCTTTAGAAATGCCTAGTGCTGCATGTTTTTGTATCTGTTACTATCACTCTACTTGATGCTGTCCTGTCTTTCTCTTCTTCGGTCTTGACTGGGACCACATCTTACCTCTATTCTAAGATATTTGAGGAATTTGGTCCATTCAAAAGGTAACATCATCCTATCCCCCTTCTCCCCTCCTCCCCCTCCTTCATGCCTCACAAAGGCAGTGTTCTCAAAAGGCAAGTTCCTAGATTTTCAGAATTTTGGTTAAGCCCCTTTGAGTCCATCAAATACAAAAGGGCACCTAGTTGTGAAGAGAAACGTACAGAATCTAAATTCTTAGCCTGCCAAGGACTGTCAAGTGATTGATACTATCTCTAGCTTACTATGGTTATACATATTAATAAATAAATCCCGGGTATATTCTAGAATTCCCAGTAGAGGGAAACAAAAAAGGTTAATTTATTTTGTCGTTGTCATGGGTATACTGAGTGGTTTACACTTGAGAAACCACATGACTGTAAACGATAAACAAAGTCTCAGGTGATAACAATGTAGTGAAATGAGTTGGATGCCTGTAAATGTTTGGTATGTATCCTAGCAGAGGTGTAATAGATCACTTCAGAGTAGTGAAAATACCTGTTTTATTCCAGTTATTCTGCTCTGCATGAAGTTGTGTCAGGGGAGCCTTAGGCTACATATTAGAAAAAGATTCTTCATCCAGAGGGTGGTTTTGTGCTGGAGCAGGTTCCTCAGGGAAGTGGTCACAGGACCAAGCCTGACAAGAATTAGGGGAACGTTTGGACAACGTTCTCAGGCACATGGTGTGACTCTTGAGGATGGTCCTGTGCAGGACCAGCAGCCAGACTCGATGATTCTTGTGGGTCTCTTACAACTCGGAGTATCCTGTGATTCTACGAACTGGCCACTTTCGCACGCGCCTCCCTTCCCGAGGCTTCCCGGCCAGGGCCGTGCCCTCCCGCTGACCGCCGCGGGGTCACTACGTGTCCAGCTCCAGCCCCGCCCCGCGCCGGCCGTGACGCGTGGCACCGGTGACGCCCCATAAATCGCGGGGCGAGGCCGGGGTTCTCTATCAGTGGCAGCGGCGCCCGTGACCGTGACCCTGCCCGTGCTCCAGGTGGCGGTGGCGGCGGCCTCCCGCTCCTGCCAGGTGAGTACGGCCGCCCTGGTGCTCCGGCCGGGCTCTCGCCGGCCGCAGAAGCTCTTGGCGCCGGCCCGGCCCGGCCCGCGGAGCTGATTCCGCAATATGGTGGAGCCGCGGCGCAGCGGGCCGGGGCTGCGGCGCCACATGCGGCGCTCGCTGCGGGGCCGCCTCCGCCCTCGCGGGCCCCTCGTCCCGCGTCTCTGTGTGTTCAGGAGGGCTGGCCAAGGTTTTCTTGGGAACAGAAAGTCCGAGAGCCTCGCCCGCCCCCGGGAGCGGCGTTGGAATGCCTCCTCCCGGAAACGGGCCGTGGTGACACTTGGGAAAGTGGGGCGCCTTCCTGCCTTGGGTAGAGTGTTGAGCCCCGGGGGCGCCGGGTCTGTGCCGGCTGGAGATCTGCAGATCGGGTCTTTGACTTCTTCCCGTAGTGAGGAGGGAAAGGAGAAATGAAGTTTGAGACATAGGTTACGTGCTTCCCTGTTCAGCGTCTTTTGCTGTCTCTGACATACACTTGGACGTCAATTCCAGGCATCTCACTCACCTGCTCCAGAGAAGTGGGATCTGACTTTGGCCAGGGTTGAACCTATTCTAGGGCTCTCTGAAACTGTGCAAGAGCCTAGTTATCTTACTTGTCTTTACGAACAGACATAACGTCATAGGCTAACTCGACTGGTTTAGTAACTAAAATTCAAATTCATGGTGTTTATGGATGGATCTTGTGGGACACGTTACAGATAGTGAATAATCGTTAAAGTAAGGGCCCTTCTTGCTTCACAGGCCAGATTCTGTGCTGTTAGCCTGTTCTGTTCTGTTCTGCAGTATGCTTTGCAGTTCACAGCAAAATTCAGTTGTAATCTGACTTGTAATGCTATGTGAGAAACATAACATGTTTCTGGGGGTATTTCAGTTCTTTATAAATGGAAAGAAAACTTTTTTATTATTGCTGTAACCCTTGTCTGTTACCTGCTTGTGCTAATCTCATTACAGGCATTACTTTATGACATGTATATGTTAATATGTGCAAATATGCCTGTAAAATGTTAAAAGCATGGCTTTGTAAGTGTTCCCCATTATATACTGAGGACAAGGTTTACTTTACCTCAAGTGGAACATTAACACACTCATTTTGATGCTGTCATGAATGAGACAGAAAACTGCTCTCGGCTCTTTGACAGATCTAGCAGAAGGCCTTGTAAATCACAGTCCTTTTGAGAGTTGACTCCTAGTTTGCCTTTTTGTTGCCTTCATTTATACAAGTTCTTCTGGAACTTAAGCATTATGTGAAACTATTAAGGCAAAAAGTGCTTCTTGCAGATTTAGTTCAGCCTGCAATGTGTGCATAGGGCGAAAATGTGCTTCTGTGTTTTATCCTTCTGTGGTACTACAATACTCCACTCCTTTTACAGGGCACATGTGAGGAGAGCTGTTAATATTTTCTCCATGGGAAGGCATGTTGAGTAGTGTAGACTTATTGAATGACCAATGTTTGCAACCTGTTTCAGTGGGAGATGGGCGATATCTTAGTCTAAATTAGCAAGAAGGAGAGTTATTTTTTGCAGTGGGGAAGTCCTGTGCTCTGTATGTTACACGAATGCTAACTTCTGAGCAAGCTGAACAAGAGTGAGACCTAGCTATGCTCACCACAGAAGATGTAATCTTATTAAAGATTGTTGGTGGTGGATTCTTCATCTGACTTTGACATCCTAAACTTGTGACTTGTGAGCTGACTTTTCTTTGTCCTGGCTCTACAGATAAGCCCAAATGTGTCTTAATTCTTCTAGGAAAATAATTGAATCCACCACCCAGTTACTTTGGTTTTTCAGCAGTGAGCTGCTGTACCTCAAAGCCAGTCTTGTGCATGTACTATACAAGTTTTGGATTTCTAAATTGTTACAATAAAATTTAATTCCTGTATGCAAAAATATGAATGTTCTGATTCCATTAAATGGGGTAGTTCACAAAATGTTGTTGTTTTCAAAGTTTGGTGCTTAGATGAAGTGGATATGATGATGCCATAACTCAGATACGCTTCTTTCACAGGCTGTGTAAGGTTCAAGACCTGAAAAAATGGCATTGGCAGCAATTGATCCACAGCAGGTATGTCTGAGTTAGCCCCATATTTTTTTTTTCTCTGGATCAGAGAAATTGGAGTCAATTAACCCCTTTCTCTTTTAAACAGAGCATTGTATCGAGGGTTGTCAACCTTCCTTTGGTGAGCTCCACCTATGATATGGTGTCCACAGCTTACGTCACCACTAAGGATAATCATCCTTATCTGAAGTCAGTATGTGAGATAGCAGAGAAAGGAGTGAAGACCATTACATGTGTAGCCATGACAAGTGCTATGCCTGTCATCCAGAAACTGGAACCACAAAGTAAGGCAAAGATGAAACTGTTGGTAACTTTAATTCAACTGATTGTTTTATATATCCAGATGCATTTGAGGTTTAACATGGTCATACTGGCCTGGGGTGCTGTTTCGTGTAGCTGACTAAACGTGTTGCCTGGCCTGAGTAACTTATTACAGATGAGAATGACTTAAAAAAAAATCCAGAGAGAAAGCAGATTCTGGCTTTTGTGATACTGAACTGATTGACTTTCTTGGTATGAAGGAGGATTATGTAATCACTTGCTCAACATCTTTGTTACTTTTCACCTGGTTTCAAATGCTCCTGTTGTACTTGCTTGCACTGAGAACTGTTTAAATTTCAAAGCTATGTCACAAGACTGTTGTAACCAGGAGCCTGGTTTCATGAAGAGCCAAAGGGCAAGGTGTTTCAGCTTATTATAATAATTGCTTATAGATTATCAAATGGCTTTTCTCTGCCTGCAAATGAGGGCTTTTTTTTTTCTTGCACTGTAAATCTGCCTTGTTCTTGGGTTTTGCTGCCTTGAATCTCACTGAAAAGAGAAAGAAACTAAGAGTGTTGCATGGGTTCAGTTTCAAGAGGAATTATCAATATGAGTTACTTATACTAGGGGAAAAATAATTAAAACCAACTCTTGTAATTTCCTTTATAGTTGTAGTTGCCAACAACTATGCATGTATAGGTCTGGACAAAATTGAAGAGAGACTGCCTATACTGAATCAACCCACTGACAAGGTGAGTTCTTTCCATGTACATATGCTAACCAGAAGAATCATACACCTTTCGTTTTTTATTATCGCTGAAAAAAACAGATATTTCAAAAAGCCATGCCTGAAAGACAGCTTTAAAACAATGAAGAAGTCAAAGGTGTAGCTGTAGAACTGTTTGATGCCTTTGGGAGGCCGTAAAGTTTTTTTTAATTTCAGATTTGTCCATCATTTGACACATCTTTCTATAGATGCAGTTCACTAGTGGGTGTCCTATTTTAAAACTTGAGTCTTTGTCTGTTTCCTGCTCAGTGTGAAGAAAATAGTGCCTGGATTACATTCACTGAAATGTTTTGAGCTGAAGGTTGCATGGCAGTCATATCTTGTTTTGTCTTGTGTTTTCAGGGCAGGATTTCTCCTAGACAACCTAGAGTTGTACAAGCTTTAGAATAAATTTATTACTTCCTGGATTATGTAGCTCTCAACAGTAAATATTTTTGTGAATCAGTGTATTTCCTGTGGCAGGTTGTTGCCAGTGCCAAGGATATAGTTGTTGGAGCCGGAGAAGCTGTAACAACCACTGTGACCGGTGCCAAGGAAACTGTTGCTCACACAATCACTGGAGTTGTGGGCAAGACTAAAGAAGCAATGCAAGACAGTGTAGAAATGACCAAATCAGTTGTCAATGGCAGCATTAACACTGTCCTGGGAAGTCGCGTTGTGCAAATGATGAGCAGTGGAGTGGACAGTGCTCTCGCTAAATCAGAAACCCTTGTAGACCAGTATCTCCCACTTACAGAAGCAGAACTGGGTAAGACCAATTCAAGGTTTGATTTTGTTAGAATGCTTATACTGGAGAGAAGCAAGTAATCATCTATATATTGCTTACTCATGGTGAGTAGGAGGGAGCATGTGCTTCCCAAGCTGCGTTTTGCCTTGCTGGGTGCAATAGCAACTTCACAGGGAAACAGAATGAAAGTAAGGATTTTCACGTAAGGTGGTCTACCAATCTACCCATGGTCCTAAAGGACTACTCAGCAAGTTCAGTATTCAGCTGTTAGTAAGCAGATAAAATTGTCTCAGATCTCTTTAAGTTTTCCTCTAGTGATTAATTTGCTTACTTTCTACATACCTAGAGAAGGAAGCTGCAAACGTTGAAGGTTTTGAAGTTGGAGTTCAAAAGCCAAGCTACTATGTTAGACTAGGATCCTTGTCTTCAAAGCTCCGCACACGTGCCTACCAACAAGCCTTAAACAAAGTTAAAGATGCTAAACAGAAAAGCCAGGAGACAATCTCTCAGCTCCAGCACACTGTTAGTCTGGTAAGTTTAGGCTTTTATTTGAGGAATAAATAGCAGATGTGGGCATAGTTTAGGATGAAAAAAAACAGCCAAAAATTCATAGGAAAACCAGAATTGCTGTTTTTTGAATTGCTGAATTTTCTAAATGCATTGAGACATTTTCGTCACCGTTCAGGAGAGGTCCTAAATTAGGTTGAGCTGTTTACTAATGAGCAACTGCTTGTAAGTTCTGCAGAAATAAAAGCAACATGTTTATAATTCTGTTTTGTAGTGCTGGATTTGACACTTCATTCAGTGAAGAATGTGTCTTGCAATTAGAAACCTTTAAGTCTTTTTTGGTAGTAAAATGTGGCATTCTTTTGGGGCTTGCTGCTCTTGCTTTTTCCTTCTCCAAGCATTTCTGGGTGCTGCGGTAGTCTTATGCTAATAATGTACCTCTCTGTACAGGACAAGCTGCACACAGAGTCATGGCCTTCTATACACTTCCAGTTCCTTCTGTAGGATGCCAGTAGGGAAGAGGGAAATAGTTGAGGCAGAAGCACCATATAACATTTCAAAACTGCTTCCAGTGTTCAGTTCTTTGAAGAGAAGAAACAGTCTTGTACTCCCAAAGTCTTTTACTCTGAACTTCTGAAGTATTTTAAAAGGAGGTTACAAAACAGTCAAGATAGGGAAGCCCTTAAAGGAACTGTTTGGACTCTTTGCTCTGCTTCCTTATTTGGCTGTATTTCAGGTCGAGTATGCCAGAAAGAACGTGAATAGTGCCAATAAGAAACTTCTTGGTGCTCAGGAAAAGCTTTATCAATCCTGGGTAGAATGGAAGAAAAATATAGGCCAAAATGATCGTGGCGAACTGCGTAGTGCTGAGGTAAATAGATGTAACTGTACACTAGAAATAAATATATACTGTCAAGGTAATGGAAAATAACAGTCCCTTAGGTGTGCATAAGAGAAGCTTATGTGCAAATGTGGAATCTGAATGCTGAAGCTCAGGGCAGTTGACTAGTGAAAAATAGAGGACCCAAGCTCCTAAATGAGCCTAGTCCCTGCAAACACTCTGGGTTTCATTCTCTCATGAGAGTGTTCATCCTGCTTAGCATGTGAACCTGTTTTGGGATATCCATGTGTAAATTGGCTAGAACTTACTTATCTGATGTGTCCAGACCAGAAATAACAATTTGTCAGCATAAAGCAGTCTTAGGCACAGACTCACTGAGTCCTTCATGTAGCTTTAAACAGTGGCTACTGATGAGAATATACTTACCCATTGTGACTTATTATCTGGAGTTGAAACAAGAATCTGCCTGTCTGTTGCTACGTAGAAGCTATCAATGTTTCTGTTCACAAAGTAGTTGAGTGTTGAAGAAATATCAAGTACTTTCAGGTCTCTGACTCTTTGGACATAAGGCCAGTTTTATTATCTGCTATAGCTTTATTTCACTCTGCATCCCTTTGGTTCATTAATCTATCTTGAGAAATGTAAACCTGTTACAGTCGTACAAAGACACTAATGTGCTGTTATGCTTTTTCTTTCTAGCACATTGAGTCAAGAACTCTAGCTGTTGCACAGATCCTCACTCAACAGCTTCAGACCACCTGCCTCACGCTGGTCTCAAGCCTACAGGGGCTGCCCCAAAATGTGCAGGATCAGGTTTACAGTGTTGGGTCAATGGCAGGTGATGTCTACCGGAGCTTTCGGTCAGCATCCTCCTTCCAAGAATTATCAGATAGCTTTCTTACAGCTAGTAAAGGACATCTGAAGAAAATGAAGGAGTCTCTGGATGATGTGATGGATTATCTTGTTAACAACACACCGCTCAACTGGCTGGTAGGTCCCTTTTACCCACAACTGCCTGGCATTCAGCATGCTGAGAGCAAAAGTGAAGGGGAGAAAAATAGCAGCCAGAAAGACAAACAGCCTGAACACACTCTTAAATAATCTGCATAGCATGCATGTGCTCTGCTGACTGACCAAACAAGTGGCCTTACCAAGTGTAGCTGTCAAAAAAGCCTTGGTGAAAAATCCATAAATATAGGAATAGGGGATTCTAGAGACAGGACACTCTTACACATAGCTTGTGTATTGTCCTGTGTAGTTAAGCCACTCTAAAAATTCATACTGTCTCAAATGCCTAAGTATTGGCAGCTTATAGTTGACGAGATGCCTTGTTTGTCTGTAAAGAAACCCTACTGTGCCTATCAGCGGTATTAATCTCATTAGTCTAAATGAAACCTACCATAGCTAAAAGTTTGATTTGTTCCTTAATCTCTACTAGAATGATATAAAAACGTTACATCCTTTGACATGCATTTAAAAGCCCTGCAGTCTAGCTAGGTATGCTTAAAGCCTGTATTTGCTGCAGATCACACATTTGATAATTATGGATCTGACTTTCTCAGATTCTGTTGTTATACAATTCATGACAAAATTTCTTTGCGTGCAGAATATTAAAGCTGAAAGGTTTCTGAATGAGTCAGCTGGAGTTAAATGCTGTGACAGTGTTGATATTAACTGTATAAACTTAAGTATTGTGTAACACAGTAACTTGACCACAAAATCTTAGAATATCTCAATCTGGAAGGGACCCATAAGCATCATCAAGTCCAACTTCCTCCTCTTCGCAGGACTGCCTAAAACTAAACCATATAACTAAGAGTGTCTTCCAGGTGCTCCTTGAACACATCCCTGGGAACCCTGTTCCAGTCAATACCAGTCAAACCAAGCAAATAATTATCAGTACATTTTTTTAATATGCAGTATAAATACAAGTTTCATGCTGTTTGTACGCAGATGCCTGCTGTTGTGTTTGTGGGTATTTTTTTGTAGCCATCCTTTTGTAATTAATTTTGTATGTTAGCAATAAATGCTTTAGTAGCCAAAATGTGTCTCCATTTCAGTGGTGTTTTAAAACAGTGTAACTTGCTCTTCTGTGACTCCTTCAAACCAGGTCCAGCAGAAAACAAGTTTGACATGCAAATGAAGTAGGCGTGCATTGAAAGTGTTTGTGTATGTGTAGATAGATAAGATATTGCTGCAGCATTTCCTTCTTCCGTTTGGGTTTGTGTGCATTCCCTGCATTGAGTCTTAGTTTTACTGCTGCTTTTTTTGATCATTGCTGTTGTCTACCTCTAATGATAACCTCAGCTGTGAGCTGCTGTATGTTCTAATACTGAACAGAGAAGGATATGGACAAAAGAACCCTCTCCTTTCACAGTAGGTGTTCTGTGTGCCTGAGACAGTAGGTGTTGGCTGTCTGTATAAAGCATATACTTTTCAACTGCAGCAGCACTTTAAACTTGTTTAACTTTATTTACCCTTTTTTGAACTTGAATGACAAATATACATTAACACTCAGCTACTTGGGTAGAGTTCTTCAGTAAATACTGTGAACTCCTCTACTGGAAAAGAAGTACAATCGCTAAGAAGTAAGCTTCCTTGGTTTAGGGCTGTGCAGGCAAGTTGTATCTGTGTTCCTAATGTTCCTAATGCATGCCCTGTACAACTTTGACTTGCAATTATTTAATGTAGCAATGCTGGCCAGCGTTTTCAAAGAAGCCACCAGATAGCATGAAGTAAAATTGGAGTTCAAAGGAAGCTTATCACACAGTGACACATTGCTATATTGCTTCCTGGCACAATGTGGACACTAAAGCAAATTACATGTTATGTAGCCTTCTACTGTGAGAGGGATTGCTTAGCTGTTAAGTCAGGGTTGGCCTAGAAGCGTGAAGAAGACTGTGTTTTAAATATTAAACAAAACTGTAGCAACTGTAGCAACATAGGATTATGTTGCAATAAAGATTCTTTAACTCCTTGCTTTAAATTTTATATAAGGGAGCTGTTTAAGGTAAAATTAGCATGAGAAGATGAGATACTCCTTTCTAGCTAGGGCCTGAGTTAAGATTCTGGAGTGCTTTCAGCAATTAACTTTATTTCAAATTTACTTTAACTATTGCATGAGTCCAGCCAAAGACTATCCTTCTTTTATCTCCATTTAAAATTTGTAAGGTGCATCCACTGTTGTGGGTATGCTCAGGAACAGAATGGAACTAATTAAGTCTGAGTGAAGCTGGCTCTTCAAAGAAGGGAATTCCCATTCTTCTATATATTTTAAACACTAATTTCTCTGGAACTTCATCTTGAGGTGATCAGTCAAACAAGATACTCAAACTTCTCACTGTCTTTTAAGGACTGAGAAATAAAGAGCATCATCCGGTGCATGAGCGGAACATCTCTCTGTTCCACCTTGAATTGTGCTACTGGTTTGTACCCTTATATGGCTGTCTAGCTTTGCTAAGCCTCAGGAAGCAGGGAATCTTAGAAAGCAGGGAAATTCAGCTGCACTGCACAGAAACTTGCTTGATCTTAGTCTAACATCAGTTTTGAGACTATAGGTTGGACTAGAAAGCTGGGAAGTTTCTTTGGAACTTTCTGAAAAGGTAAGACTAGGTATGTTGAAAATGATAGGAAGTAGGTTCAACCATTTGCAGCAAGGCAGGTAAACTAGGTGAAATGGAAGAATGTCCAATGCTGCTAGTCATACAAAACCTGGGGTGGTAAAGATTAGAATACTAATATGATTACCTTTTGAGGTTACTTAGAATTTATTTAGAATAGAGAAAATTACTGTCTCTTCAAGAGATTACTCAAAAATTTTTCATGCTAGTTGACAACATCCTCTTTCCAGGTGCATTCAACACAGAACTATTATTCTATCATTGCAGATAATACTTTTCTACAAAAGCTTTAATTATAAGCATGTGTAAATACTCCATACGGTATACAGGTTTTGCAAACATCATATTTATAGTGTTGGCCAAAGCCAACAGGTTTTGTGTAAGGACTGGTGGAGTTGCAGCTGGTTTGCCTCAAAGAGAGATGTGAAGCTTTTGAAATGCCTTCTATTCTTCAAGATCAATTTTTTTGCAATAATATTTTCCAAAATTCAACTTAGAGTAATATTTTATAACTAGTAGAATAGGTGAAGGGATTTGGGAAAAAATGATTAATTATTTCTTGCTGTTTTCAAAAAAAAGCAAAATGACTAACAAAAAACTTATTTAAACCATCTGATTAATAAAAGAAAACAGAACCATATGTTTTTAAGCATGGTCTGTTATTAATTTGCATGATCAGAAAGTCTTTCATGCAGCAGCTTGCTGGAGGTATTGCATAGTGTTTTCTTAAATGTATTTGTTTCATACTAAGATGGCAATATTATTTCTTTTGGATGGCTGATGGCTAAAAATAAGTGCTTGTTCTGAAAGTGCATAGAATGAGAATGATCTGTCAAAATCCTAGTGGCTCAGTTCTTAAACAGTTAGCAAGAAAAAGTGGATTAAAGTTGTTAGTGTTGACCTTAACATTTGTATATGAAGCAAAACACTGAATTATGTTTTGCACTATTCTGTGTAAGGATTTTGCAAGTTTTGCACTATTCTGTGTAAATTATTTTATTGCATCTTCAGAGCAATGGCATGAAGAAGAGTTGTATCTTATTCTTTGTTGCAAGAATTGATAGGAAGTTGAAACAAAGCAGTAAGTCAACTGTGAAAATTGATACAGAAGTGCAGGTCTTTTACCTAAGCAATCGCATAATGCCAAGGTCTTTGTACTGTTTTAGTTAGATCAGTGCAGATGTGAGAATGTGCGATTCTAATGCAACTTAACATGTTCAAAACTGAGATAAATCATACTGACATCCACTCTGTTTTACTCTGACACTGACATGCACTCCAGTTTGAAATTCTTTCATGGCTATGAGGATCTTACAATTATGTTAAAGGAATGAGGTGCTTCTACCGTATGCATTAGGGAGATGAAAGCACAAACTTAAATTCGAGTGATTATTCTGTCAGTAAGAACAACATGGATATAAGTGCTAAAAGCTTCTTAAATGAAGGATATAGTTAACATTCTCAGTGGTCAGATACAGTTAATGAACATGGTTATGTGTCTTGCTCAGCGTAAATACAGACTAAACCAAGTCATTTAAATGATCAATTTGGACACATTTTTAAATGGCTTTGTATGTGAATTGCTTAGCCTTACTCTTGTTAAGATAACCCAGTTTGTACTACAGTATGAAATGCAGGGTCATGTGCTGATAATGGGAAAACTTGTTGAATTCTCTAAGTGCAGTAATTAGAATTTTAGATAAACTGCCATAAGCAGAAAGATGCAAGATAATTCTTGCTGGTAGAAAGATGTGTTTTCCCCATTCTTAATGCCTTTTGATTGTTTGGGAGACAGACTGATCTCATTTTCATTAAGCTTAGGTTCTCAAAACACTAATGCTCATAAGTCACACACTGTTTAAGTTCTTCTAAAGCTCAGCTTTGGTTAGTAATATTTCTAAGCCCTATATCTACCTACTCAGTAAGAAACCGTGTGATTCACGTTCAGTGCTTCTGTGCTGTGTACAAACTGGTAGCAGAAACAGTAATCCCCTTATCATTTGATATATTCTCTGCCCTTCTGACATATCTTCAAAGCAGGAAAAGCATAGCTTTTTTTTTTGCCTACTGTTTCTCATAAAAGTAAGGTATTTCACAGTAAGGGAATGGATTAAAACTGCTTCTCCAGTCAGCACTGAGCTTAAGTTACAGAAATGCCTAGAAGCCTCTGCAAGTTGCTGCTGCTTTGAACATGCAGAACCAAAGTCCTGTCAGCATGCAGCAGTCGTTGTTAGCTGATACTGTATCTGGCTCCAAGTATGTCACAACACCAGCATTAAAACAAACTATGAATCAAACAACAGAGGTAAGTATTTTTCACTTGGGGCAAAAAAGTTTATTATTAAATTGCTTAATTATATCCCATTTTTCAGAAGTGCCTAAGTAATCTAAGCCTTACTAAAGGGACTTAAGCATTGGGATTTAAGCTCCTAAGTGTCTTAGCCAACATTTTTAGAAGTCTGTAACATCCATGTATCCACTAATGTCTCTGGCAATTCCTGAAACATGCTGAACACAGAATACTCACATGCAGTTAAAACAGAGACCAAAGAGAGCAGTTCCAGGTATTTGTTTCCTGAGGAAAGGTTTAATGCCGTAGGCAGACAGAGCAGCACAGAACAATCTCTTCAAGGAAGATTATTTTGTATAGTCCATTGCTTCTATGGAAAAAAGAAAGGCAAAATAAGTTTCAAAACCTCAATTCTTAATTTTTCAGTCACCAGTTTCACTGAATATGGTCCACTAAGTTCAGCTCTATTGCAACTCTACTACAAAATCCTGTCTTCTAAGTAACTGATTTATATCTTGCCTAGTATTAGGTCTGTCTTAATGCTATGTGTTTCATATGAGACTGAGCAACTCTATATTCATAGGGTCTCATTTCTAGAGGTTTTGAGCATCTTTGTGTTCTGACTTCAGTAAGAAGTACTGCACAATTTTTTTTTAGTTTTGCTTTTAAATTGATTGAAATTTCGTTCCTACACAGGTTCCAGATTTCACTATTACAGACCTGTCTTCAGAGTCAGATGATATCCCAGATATTTTGGATTTGGATGAAGAGGATCAACAAGACTTTTCACGCACAAATGGCCCTTACACTACAGGGCAAAGAGCTGAATAGAGAAGCAAAAAAATTTCTTCTGATACAATGTACTTTTGCCATGTTTAATTTAGACTTCTCCTTTTTAAAAGTGAGGTTGCCTAGTTTAGGGATTATGGGGATATTTTTTTTTTTTTAATCACTGCTGTTTCATTTAGCTGCATCAAAAATCTGGGGTTTTTTTCTATGTAAGAAACGCAGGCTACATTAATTCATTAGCAGGGGTGTCAGGCTCCCATTCTGCAAGCCAGGTATAGCTTAAACAGTGTAATGAACTAATCGGATCTTTGTTAATGATTTGTTCTCCTGCTGGTCGCAGCCATGAGAACACCCAGTGCTTTGCATAAAGGGCTGCCAAAAAAAGGAGTTGATGAGGATTTGCCCACAAAACTGACCCTTTCAGTCTACATGAAAAGCAGTTCTGCATCTACCTCTGCTGCTGGAAGGGGTAAGAGACTTTGTCTATCTCAGATTTTCTCAAGTTCTTTTTGTTAGGCTCTACAGCTGCAGAGCTTAGAAGCTTAGAGCTTTCCTTTGGCAAGAGTGATTCATGCACAAAAGCACTCCCTTTCTCCGCATGCCTTCTGCGTGCAAATACTTTAACCATCGTGATAATACCAGTTGTGGTGCCTAGGACTAGATGAGGGTAAATGCTTAAAAATTAAAGTTTTCCAGGAATAAGGATGGCAGTTAGAAAAGGCAAGAGCCTGCAAAAGTGAGGAAAAATGGAGGAAAAAGAGATAGAGACGTGGGACAAAAGAAACTTGAGCATAATTATTTCTGGTGACAATGATTTTTTTTTTCTGTTGTTTGTGAAGGCAGGTTGAGGCCACATCTGCTTGCACGCACTAAGTTCTGTAGGAGTTGGGGAGAATAGTACTGGGACTGTAGGCGGGCTTGTTAACTTTTGTTTCCGAGCGAGGACCAGGCTGCGGTGCCGTCGCTGGTGGTAGCGGCGGGGCTACTCTGCGGCGGGGGACCTGCTGCTTGCGAGAACATGGAAGTCTAGTCACTGAAATGCCTTGGAATAAAAGTTTGAACCGCACAGCCCGCTTGCCCGTGCGAGTTTTACTTTTGTGGGGCTTTTTGGTTTGGTTTTGTTCCCCGACCCCTCCGTGGTGAATTCTACAGGCCCTGCAGAGGTTTGCCAGTTTCCGGCCTACACCTCCCATGAAGAAGCGCAGCCGCCTCACTCCGTTTTCGGCTGCCGGGGCCGGCGGGAATTGTCGGGATATGGGCGTGGCGTAGGCGGGCCCGCGCACGGGAGTATTTGGCGGGCTGCGGGAGGTGGTGCGTTCGTGAGGGCGCCGTTCCCGCCTGGGGCGTAAACTATCATGGCCGCCGCGTGGGAGCGGGAGCGCCTCTGGCTCTCTCTGCTGGCTCTGGGCTTCGACCCGAAGGAGCACCTCGAGGACGCGGGCCTGAGAAGGTCAGTGCGAGGGGGCGGCGGGGAAGGGCGGAGGCGGAGAGCCCGGGGTTCTCGGCTGAGCGGGGCGGGGGCGTTTCGGCGTGGCCGGTGCGGAGCCCGGTGCCTGTGGCCGTGCGTAGCGCAGGGAACGTGCCCGCAGTGCCGCCGCGGTCCGTGTTACCTCTTGTCCTAAGATATGGAGTCCAGGAATGGTGAGAACTCCTCGCCAGCACAGTCGCCTTGGGAAAGCGAGTCGAGCAATGCCTAGTGCTACTTGATTTATAAGGCTTGCTGGAATGTCTTCATAGAATCATTGAACGTTGAGGGATCACCCCTTCCCGTCGTAGGCAGGGACCCCTCCCAGGTTCGAGGCCTTATCCAGCCTGGCCTTGAACACTGCCAGGGATGGGGCATCCACGGTCTCCCTGGGCAGCCTGTTCCAGTCTAATATTTTACCTAAATCTCGCCTCCTTGAATTTTTACCCTTACTCCATGTCCTGTCACTACAATTCCTGGTGAAAAGTCCCTCTCCTGCTTCCCTGTGGAAACTGGAAGTTTGTTGTGAGGTCTTCATATTTCGTGCAAAGTTCTCAAGGCTGAACAGGCCCAACTCCCTGCCTTTGTAGGGGAGGTGCTCCAGTCCCCTTACCAACTTCATGGCCCTTCTCTGGACTTGCTCCAACAGTTCCATGTCCTTCTTGTGTGGGGAGCACCAGAACTGAATGCAGCACTCCAGGTGGGGTCTCGCAAGAGCAGAGTAAAGGAGGAGAATCAACCTCCTTCGACCTGCTGGCCGTGCTTGTGATGCAGACCTGGATTTCACCTGTGTTAAGTAGGCTGGAGGATATATACTTTTACACAAGTAATAATACATTCAATGTACAAGTTGTAATGCTTTAATATAACATAGTATCTTGTAATCTTTAGTGGCCAGTAAAAATGCTCTGTTAATTTGTCACAATAACACCTTCTGATGTGGCTGTTTATTTCTGTATTAGGAACATGTTTGATAAACACAACAACAGAGCTTTTTCTATCGTTGCCCACTTCTTGTTCACTAAGCTGAATAAGGACCGTGCAGAAAAAACAATTGGGTAAGTATTTGGCCTGTGAGGTTACTGCTGTGCCCTTAATTAGGAATATGTTTTATACTGTTGCTGGAGGGGGGAAGTGATCACTTCGAATACTGTGGAATATTTTTTTCATTTTGATCACTACTTTTTAATGTGTCATAAAACTTGGCTTAATAAAGTTGATTCTGCTAGTATCTGTAACTTGGTGAATTTGATATAAACTTTCATAGCTGCAAAGTGGTCTACCTTCTACCTTTCCCATTCATCTTGTTGTCCAAACAGATCCCTTTTATGGATCTTTAACATGGCAAGAACCCCATGTTCTTTAGTGGTGTATTGGGTTTCTGTGGCCAGGTTTTGGTAGCTGGGGGGAGCTGTAGGAGAGGCTTCTTCAAGAAGCTTCTAGAAGCTTCCCCCATGTCCAGCAGAGCCAATGCCAGCGGGCTCCAGGATGGACCCGCTGCTGGCCAAGGCCAGGCCAATCAGTAGTTAAAGTAATACGTCTGTTGATAACTTACTTAAGAAGGAAGAAATAAAATTAAGTGTTAGATAAAGATGGGAGCCAGAGAAGAGCAGGGTGAGAACATGTGAACAACAGTGCAGACACCAAGGTCAGTGGAGGAGGGGCAGGAGGTGCTCCAGGCACCAGAGCTGAGGTTCCCCTGCAGCCCGTGGTGAAAACCATAGTTGGAGCAGCTGTGCCCCTGCAGCCCATGGAGACCCCAGGGACGCAGAAATTCACCTGCAGCCCATGGAGGAGCCCACACCAGAGCAGGGGGATGCCCAAAGGAGGCTGTGACCCCATGGGAGGCCCATGTTGGAGCAGGGTCCTGGCAGGGACCTGCTGACCCATGGGGAGAGGAGCCCATGCTGGAGCAGGATTTTCCTGGTAGGACTTGGCCTGTGGGGGACCCACAGTGGAGCAGACTGTCTGTAGTAGTAGTGTCTGTAGCAGTGTCTGGAGGACTGACCCTATGCAAAAGTGCCCCATGTGGCATAAGTGTCTGAATAAATGTTGCTCGTGGGATGGATTCACACTGAAGCACTTAATGAAGGACTGTCTCCCAGGGAGGGACCCCATGGGAAGCAGGGGAAGGACTCCTTTCTCTGAGTAGCAGCAGAAACAACAACTGACCATAATCCCCCATTCCTTGTCTCCCTGCGCTGCTGGGGGAAAGGAAGTAGAACTTGGAAGGAGTGGGATGAGAAGAAGGTGTCTTTAGGATTTATTTTACTTCTCATTCTTAAGCTCTGATTTTGTTAGTAATAAATTCAATTAATATCCCCACATGGAGTCTGTTTTGCCCATGATTGTGATGAGTAAGGGATCTCATGTGGTCTTTATCTCAACTCGTAAAGCCCTTCTTTATATTTTCTCTCCTCTGTCCATTTGCAGAGAGGAATGAGAGTTTGGCTTTAGTGGGTACCTGCCATCCAGCCAGGGTCAAACCACTAGAAATGATTTTCCTCTTATAGCTGAGCTGTTTTAGCTTACACATTTGAAGACATGTCAGGAGAAGATTAGTGATATGAAAATGGTCAGTTATGTCCCTTTTTTGTTCTTCCCTTGTCCTGAGTTAGAAAGAGCTACAGAAAAATCTGTCTCTATTAAATGGCAACATTTTCTTCCAGAAGTTAATTACAGACTATTTCAATTTTGTAGCTACCCTTGGTCTAGGATATATGCCCCTCGTTTTCTAGTTTCAGTAGGCATCAATAAAAAATCTTTGTCTTAGTCTTTTTGTAATGGTCAATTAAGTATGTGGATATTTGAACATGTTTTGAAATTACTTTTTTTTTTCTTATTTTTCCTCATCTTTTTTAAATGGAAAGAAGCTCCAGTTTTACAATAGGAACCAATTCTCAAGTAAGGAGGGAGTGCTGTAAATGGCTAAAAGAAATTTCAGTAAGTATTATGAAGAGTGCAAGCATATGCTCTACTGGTTTGTGTGATCTCATTCTTTTTTTGAGAAAACTCTTTTAAATCAGAGTTTTAAATAAGGATTTTTTTATCAAAGAATTTAGTTTTACTTTGCGTATTCTTTCACATTGTTTATCTTGGACTTCTTTGGAGAAAAGATTGGAATTTAGATGACAGAGACCTAATCTTGGGCCTTAAAACTGCTGTGGCTTGTTTCTGGATAATGGTGTTTGATTAAATGGAAGTCTGGAATGTTCCTTAGCTCTGGGTGAGAATAACTTCCTTCAGCTTGAGTGGTCTTTATTTAAGTTGCCCAGGAAGCTGTTCATTATTGTGAAAGCTGTTTCACGTGCATGAAAAACTTTAGTATTAGTCTTTCCTTGTATACAGTAAAAGGGAATAAAATTTAAAGCAAGCTTTTTAAAGATATAAACCAAATATGATTGCTTCAGGTATCATTGGTTATTATGTTACCTTCTTATGCTGCCTTTGTTTTAACGATTGTTCTAGAAATCACATCTTTATATATGGCAACACTTTTTTTAGTAATAATGGACAAGGTTAAAGCCAACAATGCAGTATCTTTGAATATGGTAAAGGTGCATTAATTAATGACTTTAGTGGAAAATATGAAAGAAAACCTAATATGTTTTCAAAGATAGGATTACCAGTTTATCCAGCATTTATCCAACACTGATTTCAGTCTTTGCACTGAAATTGTCTTGTGTACAGGACTAGGCATGATGATGGGAACATTGAAAGAAGCTGTATTCAAGTAAGTGTCAACTGTGTCGGCAAAATTATTTAGCTTTGCATCAGGCTTGCTAGCAAGTATTCTATAGTGTTTTGGTATACAGCTGAGTGTTTGATAGCTTTCTTTATGCTTTATTTCTTAGAGTACTTTTGTGTTGAAAAAAATTAACTTTTGTAGGATCAAGAGGAAAGCAATCTTCCAAAAATTACACCTTCCTCACTGGTTGCTCCTGCTGGTGATAAATTTGTTCACCTACTCTACCAGTTTGCAAGATATGTAATGATTGAGGACATAAAAAAGCTCTCTGTAGGTAAGCTATAATGAAATAATAAAAATGCTTCATTTGTTATATTTTGTAAATCTGTGTTATATTTGTAAATCTGTCAAGTCTTTAAGTAGTTCTGAGTTGGCTACTTAGTTCATAGTCTTTCACAGAGTCTGTGTGCTTGCATAGAGCTACTGCTGATAGAACAATGCCAGTTGTTTTTCTCTCTTTTGTTTTATGGGTCTTGTTCCAAGGTTCATCTATGCAATGCTCTACACTGTTACCCACACAGGCAGTGGCTTGATCCAAAAGTGTTGGATTGCTATACTGCATTCTTCCTTAGAAGTTGAGGAATTCTGAAGGGTCAGAACTGTCTTTTCTAGGCATCTTACATTGTTTTTATAAGCTGAAGGGTGGAGAAAGGGAGTGAAAGTGGGGAATGAAGATACATTCAATAGAAAAAAATGGCAGAAATGCAGTACACTACATGCTCTGTTTCAGTCCAGGTAGAATGAGCATCTTTGATTTGTGATTCCCTCAGTTCAGACAAGGTAGATTAGGAAGTTATCCATTTGCTAAAAGTGAAGGATGTAATCCAAACATTAACTTCTATTTAGGCACTGATATACCTTTTGCTGAAGCTGTACAGTTGAGACCTAAGGATATTTACGTGGCAAAAGCAAGACATAGAGTTGCAAACAATAAACTGTTTCAAGTTCTTCAAAAGGAAGTTTATGTCAATCAAGAATATGGAAAAAAAGCACAGTAAGTAATACATTTAAAGAAATTGAGCCTTTTTGTTAAAGCTGATTCTGTGTGTGTGTCTTTAAAGGAATTTGAGGAGGCTTTACGTTGCGAGTTCTGTTGACCTCCCATGTTTTCCCCCTTTACCTCTTTTAATTGATAGTGGTACTGTTTGTAGATCTTTAGTGAAGCATAGTAGTCCAGAGAAATTAGTTCTTCATTTAGAAGATCCTGTGTTTTGGAAGATATAACCATATCTTCCAAAATTGGGAATTCTGCATGTATAGCACTATGATTTTGTAACTTTTGAAGGGTTGTATCTTAAAATATGACTGTCTCAGGATGAAACATTTGGCCTTGCTTAGTCACTGTGACACACATTTTATTTCCATAAACCTTAATTATTTCACAAAAAATATGCTATTATTTACTTATGTTTATGGAAAACCTTCCCAGCTTGAGAAATATGAAGAGCTGAAACTTTCTGTGCAGGCACAGAATTATGTATCAGTGGAATTTACGGAATCTGTGAAATAGTTTACATGACTGGAGCACTGTCTGGGACAGTTGTGAGCTGTTGCATAAATGGCAGAAAAGGGTGAGGAGTCGTGAAGGGTGAGGAGTAGGTAAAAGAGCAGTGATAGTGGATGTAGCATAGCTCCATACAAGAGGACTAGTCATGTTTCATGCCTTTGTATCAAGATCCGGGATTTAGCATCCAGGGAGACCTCATGGTCTGGCCTTGATTCTTACAGAGATGTTCAGCTTACTCTGCTATTTGCTGGGAAAACATTTCAAGGAAATGTTTAGGAATGTGGGAAATGGGAGGGCCTAGAGGATGACTTTGTAATACGAGCAGAGAGTGTTCAGAACACTCAGTTTTGAACTCACTGCATGTAAGAAAACCTTCTCTGCAGACATTACAGAATTTTTATGGTCACTGCAGCCAAGACTAGAATTTAAGGTCTAAGGAAAGTGATGAAGACAAATGGAAAACTAATGGTACTGGACTTAAAATTTGGGTGGATTTCCACTATCCCAGGGAACTGCTGGGAGGCATCTTGTGGAAAGCAGAAAGGCTCAGGAGCAATAGGATATTTTCAGAGATCTTTGTTGAAGCTCACGGGTGGTCCATTGCCTTAAGTGGAGAAAGAAGCAGATGTAACAAGGAATTGACCTGATTAGGACAGTGGGCCTGTGATGGGCATTGTTGCCTAGAAGCAGAATAAGGAATAAAAACCACGAAACTGATTAACAGAAGTGAAAGAAGCTTTTACTGGCCAAGTCTCATGATCCAAAGAGGACAAGAACAACAACCTCTACATTTATAACCTAAGCTATCACCCATCATATCATCCAACCAAAGTTTGCCTAACCTCTATGTCCCTGAAGTATCTGACGAGGGTCTGCCTTGTTCCCTGTGCCCTCCCAGGAGCTCCCCCCCCCTCAAGGTAGATCCAGGAGTTCTAGGCCTATGTTTCGTCTTGCTACCTCCTTATATATTGGTAAGAATGCAAACATCCAGGAGCAGGCCTCATGAGAGAGAGCCTTTAATTCAAACTACAGCTAAATTAAGTTCCCCAAAAATATAAGGAAAACCCCCAAGGCATCAGCATCAGAAACTAAAGTAGCAGGATATGGAATATAGAAAAGTGAACTGACTCCAGATTCGAAAGCAAAAGTGCTTCTCAGTTGTGTAATGATGTACCTGTGAGAGCCAAAGTTCACCTGAAGTTCCAAGAGCCTGGTAAGAGCCTGAAAAATGATCATGTATGTTTGCTATTAGGAAATGGAAGTACATGGAAGATTTAGGTCTGCTTCTGAATGAAATAGTAAGTTACAGGTCTCATAGGCTGAAATAACAGGTATATACTTGCCTCAGTCTGCCATGGGTATGGTTAGTAGAACAGTCTCTGTAGCAAAAAGCAATGATGAAAGAGGCAACAAAATCCTGATAGCAGAAGAGGGTAAAGTGAAGGTTGCACTGCTGCCTGATGGAGTGCATCCAAGGGTACAGGGATACTTTACTTAGCATCATTTCAGAACAGCTCTGAGATCTTTGGAAAGACAGAAGACTAGCTAAAGGGATAAGCCCAAGGGGTGATAGTGCCTCAAAGTTGGAACTAGTAGCTGTCCATGAGTGGATATGGATGACAAATTTAAATACATACCTGTAAAACTTAAAGCCAAACTGTGAGGATACTGTGAGGTACGCTGCAATGAGGAGGCATTACACAGAGACCTTGCTACGTTTGGAGACATGCATGACAAAAATGGTGTGCGATTTAACGAAGACCTGTCTCAGGTCCTGCATCTGGGTTGGGGTAGTCCTCCAGCAGCAGCACAGGCATGTGGGTAATTGTCTGGGGAGTAGCTATGCTAAGAATAACCAGAGTTACTGTGTTATTGCTCAGCTAGTGTGGGGCCACAAGCTGAGCATGAGTTGGGAGTGTGCCCTGGTAGCCAAGAAGACTGGCAACGTACTGTGCTTTATGGGAAAGAGCACTGGTCAGCAGGTGGTGACCAGTTTTGCAGCACTTGTTTTTCTTGTTTTATTTCTTTCTCTCTCTTAAATATTATAACAACAGAGATGTAAAAGAGAAACTTTATTTTAGCAATTAAACTGTTCTCATTTTAGTTTTACCACTTTCCAGATCCTTCCGCTCCTGCTGGGGCTGGGGAGGTGGGGAGAGGGTGAGCAGCTGTGTGGTACTCAGTTGCTGGTTGGGGTTGGCAATTCTAATGCCACACTTGGAATACTATATTCAGTAGTTTTGATCGCCCCAATAGAGGGGAGGGAGTGACAGATGGGAGAGGTGCTAGCAGAGGACCATAATGACTTGAGGGTTGGAGAACTTGCCACATGAGTAAAAGATGAAGAAATTAGGTTTTTTTAGACTGAAAAAGATAGTGTTTGAGAGGTTTAGTCACAGATTCAGTATCTAAAAAGAAGCTGTAGAGAAAATGGACGTACTCTCTTCACAAGTATGTTTGTGACAGGACAAAGCAACAAGCCCAGGGTGGAAAATTCCGTCTGGACTTAAAGAATTTCATGTTAGAGCAATTAAACACTGAAAAAGGTTGTCCTGAGAAACAAAATATCCATTCCTGGAAATATTGAAGACTTGGCTTGACAAAACCATGGATAGCATAACTAAAGGCTCTGCTTTCTTTGGAAAGCTCAACAATACAATTTCCAGAGGTCAAACTCTCAAACTTCCCTGATTTTTGTAATCCTGTATCTCCTGTGACCTATCTTGGGAAATATTACTGCTGTTGCTTAGTGTTTGAGTGATACTCTTCAAGAATTTAATTCTCTATAGTTTTATTATTCACAAGGCATCACAACTCTGGAGATACTTTTGAATTCAGCCTGATTCAGCACCCAGTGTTTCTGAAAGTCAGACTGCTACATTTTTACATGGTTAAAAAGTCAGTAAAAGCATTTCAGCAAAAGAATTTTGGTGGTGCAGCAGCTTGTACTCCAGTATTCTGTTCTCTGGCCTTTTGAAACTGAGGGATTTGGTAAAATTGCTGAATATTTTTGGAGGCTTATGTTAGTAATGTACATTTCTAGTAACTTTATTATTGTTCTTGGGTATAATAAAAAAGATTCCATTGCAATAGCTTGGTAGCAACATACATTTTATATATTTTTGTATAAAAAATATATATTTTAGTAGCTTTCCTGGTTGTAATTCTACACAAAGGTGTTTTTTTTTTTGGGGGGGGGGGGGTTCATTATTCCACAACTATCACATTATGCAAATTTGGAAAGAAAGAGTGTGATTGATTAGTGACTGTAAGTAATTCTAATGTACCTGTGGTAACTGTTAACTTTTTCCCTAGTGTTTTAATTACAGAAATAGAACAGATGATATCTGAATATGCAGTCTTGCAGATACACTCTCAGAGGTAAGTGTTTTTCCTTGTAACTAAGTTAGGATATATAAAATTGATAACTTGAATGATTTTTACATTACATACCTAATTTTATTAAATATTATAATTTCATTGTAGTCACTTTGACCTTTTGTTTTGCTTGTGCATATAGGATGAAACAAAGTGACCAGAACAAAAGGAACACAACTGAGAGAATTCAAGAGGTAAGCATTTTGTTCCTGCTGTGGCAGTATTTCTTCTCACATTTCTGCCACACCTGCTCTCGGATACTGTTATTTCCACTTGTCTACCTGTGATTATGCTAGCCCTTTCGTCTGCCTTCATGCTCTTTGGATAGTCTGTCATCATAGGTATTAACGGCAAACATTTTGACATAGCATTTTTGTCCTTCTTCCCTGTTAAGGTCCGCAGTATGTGGACACTTACAATGAAAGTGCTTACCTCTCTGACAAAGGATAAGGAAGTTGCATGTTCTGTACTTGAAGATTGTGTTCATCAGTGTATTTTAGATGGAACTGATGTTGTTTTGAGTGTTCCAAGGTTGTTGGCTCACAGAGTTGAAAGTGACAAACAGGAAGTAAGTAGGTTTTGTCCTTCTTGCTAAACTGCTAAACTCCTTTTTTTTTTTTTTGTTTGTTTTGGGTTTTTTTTTGTTGTTTGTTTTAGTTTTTTTTATTCCCCAGTGGTGGGTGCAATTAGATATCTTAAAAATTCAAACAAATATTTAACTGATTGTAAGAGGTGGTTGCTAAAGGATGCATAAAATACCTAATTTGTATGCAAAAATTTGTTATGGTTATAATGCCGTTTTGTATTTGTTATGTTCAGCCCATTAACTTTTTCAGTTCAGACTCATCATGTTGATGAGTCTGCCTGATTAGTACTTGACTTATTTGTTGTTTAGTCATTAAAACTAAGTTGACTGATTTAACTTTTGCTTTTATTTTCAGTGTGTGGTGTGTTTATGGTGTTTAGTTATGGCATTGGTGTTGTTGGTGCCACATCTTTTGGGACAGTGTTTAAGCAGTATACCTCACTGGTTGATGTTTTCTTGGTTTGTACTGCTTTAGTCTAGAATGCATTTTTTTTAAAAATGAAGCAATCAGGAACTGAATCGAAGTATAAAGTATATAGTGTCCCTCTGACTACTGAAGATGTAACTTCCTGATACTGGTACTGCTCACTAATTCTTCTTATTCCTTGCATGCTGTACTTCAAGCTTTTTATGGGAAATATATATGAAGGTGGAAAACTGAATTTATTAGCAGTCATTCAGTTATTAAATGAAGCCTTGAGGATGTTGAGAGATGAACATTGCCAGTCTGAATTAATAGAACTTGACAGGATAGAGAACATGGTTACATCCTGCCATAAAGCACTACAGGATTTAAAGACAAATAGGTAATTGTTGGTTAATTTTCTACAATCCCTTGTTCTTAAATCTTAAGAGCATGTCTAACTATGTTGGGGTCTTTTCTTAAAAATATTACTTACAGTGAAAATATGTTGGTTCAATCGCTTTCCTGTGCTTCTGGGAAATTAAAATTTTTCTCTTATGTAATTTTTAATTGAGGCTCTTCTCTAGGTAACTTCAGCTTTTTGCCTTTGCTTCATTAGTGTTTTAGACATTTTTCCTGGGGACCTAATTTTCTAAGTGATCTGATTTTTACTTTTTTTTCTTGTTATGTTGATAAGTTCTGAGATTTTTAAAACTTTGTTCTGAACCAGACTTAGGGAAGTTTGAAATGTGTATCTTGTTTGTATATATATTTGAATATAATTCTTCTAATTCTGCTGTTAGAAATAAAGTATACCTAGCAGCCACTTTTTTGGTTGTGAATTTCAGCTAGTTCTTAGTACATGCACAGATGCACGAATACGTTGATACATATCTAAGGTTTTGCAGGATAAAGGGAACACATAAATCTCCATCTTTATGCAGAATTATCTCCACCAACACATGTGTTACTGTTTTTCATCCTTATATGTTACAGGCTTAAAAGAGAGCAACAGCATTGTGTGTCAGTGCGTGAATCTATTTCTAGAGAACAGGAAGACTGGGAAATTAAGTGGAAAACATTTCTTGGCCAATGTCCTTTTAATTTAATCTTCAAAGAGACTCTAGTGAGTAGTGTTCATTTTATTTGATTCTGGAGAAGAGGAAGTGTGAAGATGAGAGAAGATGTAGATCTACACTTAGACTTTATGTGTAAGATTAGGGCAATTACATAGTGCAGTATAGCTGATTATGCTTTGTGAAGTAGTCTTTCTAAAAGAGAATACTTTTGACTTTATGACGGCTGGTGTCTTCACTTGAGATGGCAGATGGAACCATCTTGTCGACATAGGAGATCATCTCCTATGTGAGGTGATTGGTTTTGGTTTTGTTTCTCTCCATCCCCATGTGGAAGTTGGGAGTTTGTGTGCTGTCAGTCTGAGTTCTGTTTTTTCCTTTTAAAGTGGTGTGCTTGATGAATGAACTTTACGTTCTGACACTCAAATTGACACAGTTTATAGCCTTACCTAGCTACCCAGCAGAGAAAGAAGCTTCATGTTGATTCTGACAGCTTGTTTGCCGAAAAGCTGTTGTAAATAATTCACTTAATTGCTGTTGATAAGCAGGTTTTTTTCAGCCTCCTTGTCTAACTTCTTTTCCTTCTGAAAGGAATTTAGTTCAACATCTTCACCACTCCAATCTCCTAGACTTCCAGAAGAAGATACAGACAGTGTCCTCCAACAAGGTTCAGGTGGGTTGCCAGGAGAAGCATCTTTTCTTTCTCCCCTGCCTCCCCCAGTAATCGTTAAAAGTTAATTGGAATCGAAAAGACTGGCAGTGAGTGTGTGCACATAGTCTTTGGTAGTCTGTGGTGATCTGGTTCTGAATGACCCCACCACAGTTGCCTTATATTTTGCAATGTTGTATCCCGGAGATTCTCTGAATGTTGGCAAAAACCTAGTGCTGAGCTGTTTCATACTGTGTTGTTCTCGCACAGAGGATGTTGAAACAGATTTCCATGGAAAAAGGTTCATTCATGCATTCTAGAGAATACATTCAGTCTAACAGAGTAAGGTTTGCGTTGGAGGAGCAGTAAAAGAGAGGGAAAGAAAATAAGACTTTTCCTGTAGGTCATCTAGGAAAAGAAATTGAAGGTGTCCTCCCAGCTAAGCATCTTTCCCTGGTGCATTCTGAAATACTTAATTCCATAGTAACTGTGCCATTTCATTAGGAACTTCCTCGATCTGTGTTGGTTGCTTTTAGTCATTAGGTTAACAGTGTTGATCAGAACTTACTTGGTCATGGTTGTTGCACATCCTATTTGGCTCATGAGCTGATACATTTTACTGGGTAGTGCTAGTGCTTATTGACCAAGTGCTGAGTGTCCCTAGTATAGAGTTATAAGTTAGAAGCTACAAAGACTGCTTGAATCATGTTGTTTGCAGTCCCTTTTAAGAAAATTGGCATCACAGAGTGTATTGGAATTTCAAGATGTGAAATAGTTAGTGAGAATATCCTTCTGGTTACAAAGGTGAAAGTACTGTTCCAGTAGTCTGAGGATATGTGGGTGTAAGGCTAGAAGCTGCAAAGGAAAGGTCACTGAATTGCTAATGCAAGGCAATTTGCCTTAAAAATTTTAAAGATTGTGCAATGATGCCATGAGCTGGTAATACCCAAAAGCTTGAGGCAAATTGATGTCTGTGACGTTCTCTCTGCTCTGTGGTTAAGATGCTTGATTGGAGGATCCAGCCAATCCAATCCATCCAGTCCAAAAAATGAACTTTTTGCCTCTTAATATGGTGTGCTCAAAGAGCTAACCTCACCTGATTACCTGGAGTGAACTTAGATTTTAGATGTCTTATTAAAGTGAATGCAACAGGAAATGCCATTTGTCTTTGCAGAAGCTGGAAATTAGGGTTAATAGAGAACTACTGAGGTTGAACATCAGCTGTTATTTGAGATGTGCCAAAGTTAGTATTTATTGTTCTAGGGAGTCCTTAGTTGAGTGTACCTCTGGTAATGTTCAAAATATTTACTTGTAGCATGCTTTTGCTGCCTCAGTCCAAGGAAGGCAGAGTATATCCACAGAGATATTTGTTGACTGTTGACAGTGGAGGTAAATGTGGGTGGATTTGTGTTTTGTTGATTTGTATCACCACCTCTCCACAAAAGCATCAGTTGTGTGGTGCAGATGATGATGTGGCTGGGATTGTAGTTTGAAGGAAGGTAGAATGTGTGATTGGTATGTTCAGAGCAGCAGACAGGAATCATGCTTCTTGAACATACGTTTTGAAACAACACAGAAGAGGTCCTGGCTGCTAGTTGCATCTGTGGCTACAGGTGGTACCTGAGAAAAAGGACTGATAACACTGTCATGCTGTCGTGGTTCTACCACAAATTTAGTGATTTTGGACAAGAGATTCTGAGAGGAGTCACAAACACACCCCAAAATGAAGAAAACACACAAATATCACAGTTTATTTCGCGTACACACAAAAACCGACAAATAAAGTGCAAACAGACAAACAAATTTTTTCCCAGGGCCCGTTTTTGAGATGAGTATGCTCTGGAGATAGTGCTTGTCTCTCTCTGGGCCCCGGAGAGACGCTGGGGTAGTTAGAGGAAGCACGTGGCCGGTCTGAGGACCCCCTTAGCAACGCGAGCTTCTGTCCAGCTTTGACTGAAGGAGAAAACTCAAGAAAATTAGAGAACTGTGCGCACCGCCCTCCCTCCCCTTCTCGTTAGCCCAAGGAGGGATTTAGTGCTGATGGAGGAAGAGATGTGGTCCCTGGGCCCCGGCA
>VYZS01007589.1:22840-32966 GCA_013400695.1 Neodrepanis coruscans | reverse complement strand
AACAGTGATAGGAATAGTTACTTAAATAATAAACTTAGTACCTCAGAAAGGGCACACCTGTCCTGTGGACATGGATGCTTCATCCATTCCTGCTGGGCAGAATGATGCTTAATATGCAAGATGTTACTGCCACACAGGAATTCAGGGAATGCTTCAGCAAATACAAATACTTCTTTAAAAATGAGAGAGCATAAATTCTGAAACTATGTGCAAAAAATTTGAATACTTTCAGCTGTGAAAAATACTGAGATTTACAAACCTGAGAAAATGAGACATCCTTTGTCCTTTATCCAAATGTGTACTGATCAGAGCACTGCCCAGGATGTGGGAAACCTGATTCAGCATGGAAACTGTAAATTATCTCTTCTATCTTGGGCAGGTGCTTAGTGAAGGCTTTCTTGGCCTAGGCACTCTCAGCTTCTTCTGTTGCTTTTTCTAAAATACTTAAAATGTCCCAGCATGCTTGAAATCTGGTTGAATTAGAGGAGATTTGAGTGTCAGGAGACGAGTTCAGATGTCTCAGTGCTTGCCTTGAAGGTAGGTCTGGGGGAGGTTCACTTTGAGTGCAGCACTTGGTCATGGGGAGACCATCTGGGAATAGATCTGGGCTGACCTAATAGATGGTGCACCCAAAAATCTCTCTCCCTTTCCCTTCACTGTTGCTTGTAGGAGCACAGGAGGGGAGGTCAGGATGGCTCCTTTCACCATGAGGGAGCTGTTGCTGTGATCCCAAGTCACAGGTACAGGCCTTTTCCAAAGAGGAGTTCCTCTTCCTCTTCCCCTGTTCTGTGAATCTGGTCTTCATTTCACAGCTTTTGTTACAAGTCTGAAATGGAATATGTCACGTCAATATGAAGTTTTGAGAGGTTCAAGCAAGAGAAGGAGCTATTTTAAATTCAGTTTGATCTGCCAAACCAAGAAATCAATTATTCACACTGCCTGAGTTAGGACATAAAATGAAACAGTGTATTATCTCCAGTTAACTTTTCTTTCCATAGTTCTAAGCAGGATATTTCAGCTTAGACATGGGGAGATGAGGAGGTGTTGCTGTTGGTGGTTTTTGAGGTTTTTCTGTTTTTTTGTGGTGTTGTTTAGGATGGGATTTTTGTTTGTGTGGTGGGATCTGTGTGGAGCAGAATGTATGGAGCATGCACTGCTACTGACTGGATGGGGACAAAGACACCTCAGTTCTCAAGGCGACTTGCTGAAGGTCTGTCCAGGTGTGGTGTGAAGCTGAAACCACTTGGCTGAGATGTGATGAGGGCTTGGTCTGGGGTGTGGTGGCTGCACAGCCAACAGGAATGAGGAGAACAAGTACAAATGTGCTTTCAGTTATTGATAATCTGCTTCACTGCAAGAAAATAGATCATTGAATAGCAAGAAGCATAAAAAGGTTAAACTATATATATATTTCAAAAAATGAGGCTTTTTCAGGTCTAACATGAGGCTCTAGATGAAATGCTGTGAAATTTTTTAACTGTTTTTAGCTCCTTTTATGCTGTCTCTAAAAAGATACACCATGACTGGGTGGCTGATACTGAGATAGTGTATTGTGCATGCTTTGTCTTGCATCAGAGAGAAATATTGGAGGTAGGGGAATAGTGCAGCAATTAATTGGAGACAATCCACCACTCTAATGGTTTCTGTTGGGATGTCAGTGGATGCAGAGATGCTTTGGCAAATCTGTGCAGTCCAGGAGGGTGAGATCTGACTGACTGTCCTCCTGAAAGCTCCATCTGCATAGAGAGGGAGTCATCTTTACTGTCTTCATTCAGAAGACAGTCTCACATGTCTCAGGCTCTTGCTGGGATTTAGTGCTGTGGCTTCAAGCTATTTCTGTTTGGAGTGAGCTGTTCATAGGAGGGCACAACTGGAGAGAGATACAGGCAGGCAGAAGTGGGGTTTGGATTGGGATCCTTTCAGGAGGCAGTGACTCTCTGGCTTTTCACCTCAGCACTCTCTTGTTTGTAGTGAACCTTCATTTCCCTGGAGTCATGTCTGCATCTTGTCTAGGGTTTGTCATTCCATCATGAATCCCTTTCCTTCCTGAATATTTGTGTTCCACTTTCACTTTTCCATAATGCTCTTCTTCCTATCCATTTCACTCCAGCTTCCTCATAAGTTTCCATGTCCCTCACGTGGAAATCGTGTTTCTCACATGTCCCCATGTTCAATCCCACAAGTGATTCTGTATTTTCTGGTCTAGGACATAACTTTTTGCATGACTTGTGCTCTTAGAGGTGTGTTACCTTCCTTGGCAGAGGACAGGGGGGGTTTGCTGCATTGTGTTCTTTCAGTTTTCATTGGTGGGAGGATTTAGGTGACACTGTTTCTTAGTTTTTCCAACATGCAAATTCTCTCTGGATGTTGAAGTATTTGTTGTGCCATCTATTAGCCATTTCTAAGTTGTGGGGAAGGAAGAGTTCTGCTTTACCATGAAGTTTCCACACTATGAAATGGAGTAGGGAACTACATTTTCTGTTCAGGCAGTGATTCATAGTTGTAAATGCTGTTGTATCAAGCTCTGACTTAACATTCCCATATATGAAAATACCACACATTACAGATAAAACTGAGATGTAGCCAAATAAGAGAACTTGGTTCTGTTTATTTTATTTTTAGGATTGACTTATTTCCACTAGAAAGATCTCACTTATTAAACTGAGTAGGTGTTCTGAAACAACTTCAAACCTATTTACAGAACCTAATAGAGGTGATGTCTGTTTATAGAATTTCACAGCTTTAATGGAAAAAGTCCATAAATGTGGTCTCATTCTTAAATTCTAAATAGTTTTTCCATGAGATGTGTTGTTTTCTTTCCTTTAGGTTTTCTCTTTATTTTGCTGGTCATTGGAATGTGCTAACATTCCTGGCATTGAAGAGGTATAAAAATTGAATCTAAACTATTGGAAATGGTCTTCTGTCTTCCTTGTGCTTTATCTATTTACATGAAAAAAGCCTGGGTTATTGACACTGTATCATATTTATTGTAGGTTCCTGGATCTTGTTGCCATAGTTACATCTGGTAGTCAGGAAGAGTTTTGCTGGGTTCAAAGTTATGCTAATTGACAGTTTCTTAGGGAGAATAATCCTCAATTTTCAGGGTATAATCATTCTTTCTTGCTCTAAAACTTGAGGAAACTCTCTAGTTTTCAATCACAACAATATCCCCCTCCAAGTCAATTCAATTCCAAGCCTGTGTGTAGTTAATTTTTCTCAGAGAATGTTTTTGTTCTTGAATGCTTTTTGCTGTTTGATCAATCCTTCTCTTGCTTTTCTCCTCTTCCCCCACCTCAAAACAAAGGCCCTTTTCTGATGCCAGTATAGATTTTTCTGGAGAAGTGACAGTAATACAATGTCTGTCTTGAGTTTTGAGGTTTTGGGTTTTGTGGGTAATGCAAGCTATTGTCCAAAGAAAGATAAGCAGAGTTAATCAGATGGAAAAGCAAAATATTACTGATGCACCATTAATCTTTTACATGTTCTTAAAGTAAACTGACATACTCTTACAAAAGAAACAAACAAAAAAAAGCCCAAATATAAAAACAAATCAAAACCCCCTCACCAGGTCTCTGTTATTTGGTCCTGGGCTTTCTCTCTTATTCTCAAGAAAAGGGAGAGTGAGCAGAGACTTTGTACTGAGGATTCATTCTGAGCAGTCCTTAGTATGTGGAAATGGTACCTCACAGGAAAGATAAAGATTAGCACAAATGCACAACATGGGATAAGTCACAGAACTTGTGAATTCAAATTGTTGAAGATGTAATCAAGCTGTATCTACCTTGAGATTGCAGCTTATTTCTGCCAGTGCAAACTGACCTGTAGCATGGGAGAGTTTTATCTGGTTGTAACCAAGGACCAGCTGTGCTTCTTGCAGTTTTTGCCCCTTTTATCTGAATAGCTGAAAACCTTGTATAGGAAAGGCTTTATTGGAGCAGACCCTTGGATTTTATAATGCTGATGTGTGACAATACTCATCCTGTAGCAGACTAGGGAGAAAAGAAGTAGCTGCCTATTCAAGTTCCTTGTAATGCCCACTTAATTCTGTGTCTCCAGGGTGTTTTAAACTGAGCCTTCTGGATGACATCAGTGGTTACCCAATTAACATGTAGAACCTTGGGCACTTCTAAGTCACCAAAGTTATCAGCAGAACTTTTAGGACTAGATAGTCTAATTTATCTCTCAGTGAAGAGGTGATCCACGAGAAATTGTTTCAACCATTGCATTAAGCACATCTGATAAAACATCTGATTTAAGAGCCTTTAAATGTTTTTTTTGGGATTGGTGATAGCTGAAGACTTTGCCAAGGTGGAGTTCTTAGTAACAATCAAGCCAGAGCTTCTTCACATGCCTTCTGAACCTGCCTGTTCCAAGGCTTAGCTCTGGCAAAGGCTGGCAGCTTGTGGCTGCCATGACTTAGCAGGGACTGAGAGCAGGGACAGGCTCCCTCGGAGAGCCCTGTGCCCCAGAAACTGCTGAGGCTCTTGGTTTGGGACCCTTCAGAGGTGGAGAGTGGCAGGTTTTGAGGTGGTGCATTTAGGAAATGGGGGCTGGGCATTTTGAGTTCTGCATTTTCCCTGTGTTCAACCCTGTAACTCCTGCAGTGTGTGTGCATCCTGTCCCTTGTCTGTTCCTGGAATGCACATGTGAGGCTGGGCCTGGAGCCCTGGGAAGGGCTGTGCAGGAACTGCCCAAGGACTTAACAAATGTTTGGGATTTTCATTTAAAGCTCAGTGACTGCTTAGGAGTACAAGTGAAACTTGCTGAAATCAGAGACATGGTCTAGTGAGTGAGAGAAATGATCCAGAGCCAGGAGGTCTGAATTCTGCTCCTCACTCTCCAATTGATTTGCTGCAGCATTGCACATTTTATTTATGCTGTATGAATCTTTAATGAAGCTTTTTTAAACAGGACAAAAATATGAAGAGGGATAGCAGTGATGGCTGAACAACTCCTTTAATACTGTTTTAAAGATTTTATAGATACTGGCAAGCCTTGTCTGTGGAAGTAATATATGATAAAAATATTTTTATTACAGTTTTCTGTTGGAACTTGATACAATGACAGTGGTGTTGAGATTGCTGGGCTTCAAAGGGTAGCTTACATATTCTGGGTTTGAATTCAAAATATTGTCTTTTTAACTACAGCTCTAAAGCTATAGTTCCTTTTTACTATTGTTTGACAGCAATTGTGTGCCTGTCTCCCCTTATCACAAGCTCTGAAAGGCTGCTGTTCAAAAGGGGATTAATATTCTTAAATTTAGTATCTTGTTATCAATTTAAGTTTGTAAGTTTTTTTTCTTGGAAATAACGTGATATGTAAATGTGTGGCATGTTTTTGCTTTAAACTGCTTCCTGTTGGCATTTTTGGAAGCCCACTTTTCTTCTGCTCTTTCAATGCACTGTGTTGTCCATTTGTGTCAAAGAGGTTGGGATTTAGACTTGTGTAAGAAACAAATTTAGCTACAAGATGGTGTTAAACTCATCTTGCAGGGTACCAATCCTACTCTACCTTGGCTTATATTACCTTTAGTGAGGACAGTTAACAGAATCCTTCCATCTTCAACTGTAGGTATTTATTTAAAGTATAATTTATATTTAGGCACTGGGATATTTAGAAAACTACACCTCCTATAATCAGTGCAATATGATTAACATCCAATCACTTCATTATTTTGCTTGTTGTTTGCTACCAACTAAAAACTTGTAATCAGTTCTCTATTACGTGTGTTCTGAATTTTCCAGATTTAGTTTAATCTTTGCCTTTTTTCCCATGTGTACTCTAGGGCTTAGTTTTCTTTGCAGATTTACATAAAAATAAACTCTGAAGGCCCAGAGAAAGGACTAACAATGTCAGGTTCCTGAATGCCTGCTCCTTCTTAGGTCTTTTACTATGGTCATATTAAAAATTGCAGAGAAATTAGCATATTGTTTAATTATGTAACACAAGTGTGGTTTCTCTCCATTTTTAAGCCCTGTATTACGCAGTGACTGTAGTCAGAGAAAATTTGTCTCCCTTTTTTAAAGCAGTATTAAATGACTGAATTTCCACTACTTTGAAGCTGTCTGCAGATAAGCAGATCTTAGAATTAAATCATGTTTAAATCATAAGGCTACTGACTCTGAAGTTGTGGGAATAGGCCTGAAACTTTCCTGAAGTTTAACAGTGTTTGAATGGGGTATTTTAATTCAAGCACATCTTTTGTTCCTGAGCTGGGCAGCAGCCACACTGTGCTATATCTATTTCTACTCCTTTAGTGAATTGTAGGCATGTTCAGCTTTATTTTATGCCTCAGTTGAACCTGCTGTATTTTTTGCTGGGCATAAGGGAAGAGAAGGGAACTAATCTCTGAGTGATCAGGCTTGATACCATAAGCTATAGAACATTGGTAATGAAAAATTTTACTGACTTCCAAGAGGTGCTCAGTAGCTTCCTGATTGAACCCTCCACATCTGGTAGCTGCTTTGAAAAGCTGGTGTTTTATATATATATATATATATATCTGTTTATTTATCACAGTGTCCACAACAGAGTGCAACAGTACATGGAACATAACTTTGTGAACAGGTTTGACTCTTCCATGTGGCAATGCTTAGGTTAATTTCTGGAGTTTTGTGGTTGTGTCTCAGCCTGTAATTAGCACATTGCTTTTTCCTCTACCTGCTTTATAATTTTCTTCAAGAACCTCTGTATGTGTTTATTCTGTTTCACAGGAAAGAAAAGCAAATCAAACATTAATTTCTCCTGTTAAATTAAAAATATCAACCTAATGATACTTTAAAAATATCAAGTGTTTGTGCATAACTTGCTGTTTAGATTTACAGTGTTCTGTTCGTGGTCACCTGCTTCCAAAACTGCTCTGTGTGTCTGGCTGATCATTTTCTAACCCTGTTCTGAAGGTCACTGGCTGCTGGTCAAGGGGACCCACTGCAGTACTTAAGTTATGGCCTAAGTTTGTTACATGATTGTGGTGCATGATGATCTGATTATGCATTAAGCTCCAGTGTGATTCATGAGATCCAATTTTGTGGTGCCTGGGATGTTATTGAAGCTGCTGCTCTGATTATGACTTTGTGACATAATTTATGACGTTATTTGCAAACCCAGTTTTTCTGCCTTCTAAAATATCACCAGGGTATATTCCTGCCTCAGCTGACACTGAGGATCAAGTCCTGCCCTTAAATTGACATTAAAATTTGTTTGGGAGTATTAATGTGTATTAGAGTCTGAAAAGAGAAATTGTAAGATGTTAAGTGATCCCAGGTGAACAGTAGGAAAGGATGGGCTTCTTTGTACTCTCACCATGGCAAAGATACTATAAATTAAAAGTGTGTGTGCATATTAATTTGTACATATGGTAGGATTGTAGTTGGCTCACAATGTTTCAGAACATTTGTAAGTAATATTATGCTAAGATTTTTTTTCTCTAGAATGAATAAATCACATATGAGTGAGCATGGACTTATGAATGTCATAAATGAGCTACTCTGTCTAAACAGAAGATTCAGAAGCAAATTGAAATTAGGCAAAACAAAATAGGGAGTGAGGAAAGAGAAGTATTTTTAAAAGTCAGTGATAATGTAAAGTGCAGTATATATTTTTGTATAAAGATGGCTATAAGAACATTTTCCAATGTCAGGTGTGCAGTTATGTGGAAAAAATATGTGAAGTATGTAACTAATGTGATTGGGATTCAGGGATTTGTTATGTAAGAGAACTCAGGGATTTGTTATGTAATAAATGCTTTGGATGTGCTCACAACTGCAATGGAGGTGACATTTTTAAGTAAAACACATAATTGTACACATGTTACTGGCACTTTTTTGATGTTGATCTTTCCAGAAGAAAATTACCAACTAGCAAGGAAGCCAAGTAATATAAAAGTTGTGATAGAAAATATCTTCACATTTCATTTTTATTGTGATAACAGCTTACTTTGGTTAGAAATACCATATATAATTTCATGGCAAATCTAATTTACATAGTCTGTAATTATATAACTACTTACTATGCTTAAACTGAAGCAGCAGGTTATAAGGAAAAGTTACTCAGAAATCCTCTGGATGGGGTTTGCCTTCAGTACAAGTGTGTTATTTGTTTGATTTAATCCTTTGTCTGCTCTCCTGGGATCAGACCTAACCCAGGAGTGCCTCTGTCAACCCTTGTGTGCAAACTGTCTGATTTCACTGTTGCATTTGCTGTCTCATGTTCAGGTACAGTGCTAGTCTTACTTTATGGAGTAGATTGAAGGTGTAAAAAGTCTTGGGTTGTTTTCATTGTAGTGGGATTTAGGATTCTCAGAAAATTTCTTGAACCATGAAAATTTAGGCTTTTTTTTTGGAACTTCTTCCTTGGAGGCTTGCACAGTCTCCAAATTAATTGTTTGTGGTTTGATACAATTGCACATAATCAAACTGTTCCTGAGTTGTTAAAGCAGCTGTAATCCAGCACTGATAGAAGTGTTTGAGTTTTCTGTGAAACTTAGTTAAAATAAAATAGTAGGAAGTTTCCATAAGGCTGGAATCCTAAATTATCTTACTTGGGCTGGATGACCTGGGTCTTAGTTCTGTCTGGGCAGTTCTTAATTGTGTCTAGCCAGGCATTGCTTCTTTGTCTCTTACAAACATGGAAATGTTGGAACTACTTATCTTCTCCTTGAAAGTCAGTGGAATTTGGTGTTAATGAGGGAAATGCAGAGCAGAGCTGTGATGGAGTCTACTGCAGTTTCCCTTAGGGTATTAATTACTTGCTACACAGGACTTGCTCTTGCTCATGGCAAGGTGCTTGGAACAAAGCCTCAGGGTGTGTTTCCACCAGCAATTAGGCCTTCCATCCCCTGTCATATGAACGAGGCCATGCAAATCACTTCACCTTGCCAGCACTTCTGATGTCCATTCTGCAGAGTCTGTGGGTAAGAGCCAGCTGTAAGGGAGTGTGTCCTTCCTGTGCAGGGGGTTCTGTGTAGGAGCCTCTGTGACACTTGGCTGCTGCTTGTCCCTTACAGAAAGTCAAGCAGGTTATTCTTCATGGCGTGGCTGGGAGCTGTGCTGCTGTGTGCCAGTCCAGGGCAGTGACTGGGCAACCTTTCCTCCTCTTCTCTCTTCTGCTTTCAAGGTCAGTGATCTGTATTGGGAGGCAGCAATTAGAGATTATTCCCTTCTGACACTGCCTGTGTCTGTCCTCACCAGACAGAACGTGGCTGGTGTGAGGCTGGGGCTGGTGAGCAGAGAACAGACACCTGCACTTGGTGTTTGTGGAGCTGTGCTGCTTTCTGCTGCTGGGACCACAGGCCTGGGATTCGTGGTCGTGGCTAATGGGGTAAGGACTGGACTCAAAGGGATTGCTCTGCTGAAAGCAGGAGGGACTGCTTGGTTGTGTGTCCCAGTGAAGGGGATGGAATATCTGCTGGAAGTTAAAGTAGCAGCAGGGAGATGTTTTGCCAGAGCAGACATCCAAATGTGTGCTGCAAGGTCTTCTAGGAATAGCTTTAGCCTCTTGATGAGATCTAGGAAACAAATTCTGCTTTCAGATTTATGCTTTATGTAAACATGAGAAGTTATATGAAAAATTTCAGATGTCATTTTATTAATCCTTTGGCAGTTTGCTCAGTACAGATACTGCAAACGACCCTGTCTCTGCAAGGTCTGTCTGGGGTATAAGTAAGACTTTGGGTTTGATATTCTTGTGTATGAATAATCTTTAAAATATATGTCTGATTTCAAGCATATAGTCTAGTTCCAGTAATGATGGATGGGATTTAGGTGCACACTTAAGTATCCCACTGCAATGGCACCAGCTCACCTAATCTCTGTCTAAAACTGCATAGAGCTATTGCTCATGTATGTGTTATTGCATCATAAAATACTTTAATGTTACATGAAACAAACTTTCTTTGTTCAAAGTAAGAATATTGGCACTACTTCTTTCTGGCTAGAAAAAAAAGCAGGATGTGAAGTATTAATTTCTTTTGAATTATATTTTTATAGGGTAGGTGATAGAAAACCAGTTCTGATTTGACCAATGTGCTTGACTTTTCTAGTGCATAGTAGAAAGTAGCTACAAGGTACCTACTTCTTTTATAATAGATGTTCAAAGGTTAATCCAAATTTTAACTCAATAAATAGAA
>VYZS01007589.1:5279-17625 GCA_013400695.1 Neodrepanis coruscans | reverse complement strand
GCCAGAGGCCAGATGCTTCATTCCTGTGGTAGGATAACAGCACCCTGTTGGAATCCTTCCATTTCAGCACAGCTGAGAGGCAGCAGTTGTGTTTAACTGCACCAATTTGGAGAGGATGGTAAGCTTTCATGAAATCACCTCACTAATTCAGAATTCAAAGGTTTTTTTTTTCAAGGTTTGCTGGCCACTTCATGGCAAATTTTTAAGATTACACGTTGTATTCCTGTGATTCAAAATGGAATGTTTCTTATTTTTTTTCCCCAAGACATGCTGGATTCTTCTCATTTGCCTGATGACAGCTGTGATACATTAGGTCCTTTTTGTTCTTGACTGCTGAGTGTAAATCTTGCATGATGGTTTTAGGCAAGTTATGGAGCTGTACTCAGGTAAGTGACAGGAGAGATAGCTGAAAATCCTTGCTGCTGGCTTAGTGCTGTATTTATTGACATGACAGGGCTGTTGACATAGAGAAATTGATTTGCAAATTCAGCTGTTAAGATTTATTTGGTCAGTTTTTACAGAGAAGAATTACTTCCACATAGTGATAGCATGCATTCAGTAAATTAATTGAAAATACAGGCTCATCTTTCTTTTAAGAAACTGTAGAGTCTTAGAAAACATGTATGAATTCCTTGCTCCAAGCAACTCAAGTGTGAAGGCACTGCATAGTTGGTATAAATGGCCTTTCTGTGTTTTCATATTGTTAAGGAGAGAATTTGATTAACACACATAGGCTTTTAGAATCTGCAGTAGAAGGTATTGCATTAAATCCAAGCCAAAACCAGCCCTGTGTAGTTTTACTGCCCCATGGAATCATTTTCCTGACTAACTAGTTTCTTAACTTTTGAGACTTTTGTGGGTACTGATCCAAGAGCAGTGGTTCTGGACAGAAACTTGCAAACTTCTCTCATCTATAAAACCAGGGTGAATGATCTGTGAAATCATTTAAAAATACTTTTGACAGCATTGAAAATGAGAAGCTTTATGAAGACAGATAGTATTGCTCAGGAGAGTGAAGAATTTGCAGTTGGTCTTTTGATCTAAACTTCAAGATTTTATGCTCCTCATTTAGGTGAAAAAATTCGTCTGATTAAAATGAAACAAATATGTTTAACAGTGTAAACTGGTTTATGATGAAGATGCATCTGCTTGGCTTAGAAGGGAGGCTGTACTGAGCGGGAAGAGAAGACTGTGCCAAGTTCTTGCCTGTTGTGAGGATGAAAACTGTGTAGGAATTGCTGAAGATACAACCAGTGTCTGATATTAATTGCCTGAAATTTAATTCTACACAGTGTATCCCTGGAAGAAATGCTTTGGACACTTGATTGGCAGTTCTGGGGTACATTTATCTGTTATTTTGTGGAGGGAAAAGTGTGGGGTTTTTTTTCCTCTCAGCAATGTGTTCTGAACAAACCAGTGCACACAGTTGGACTCTCAGCAGGGAGGGAGTCTGAGGCCTGACATGTTGTAATGACGGCAGGGGCAGTGGTGAGATTGGCACTGCAGCACAAAGGGAAGGGCAATACCAAACAAGTCTGTTTTTAACATGAAGCATAAGATAATCTGGCTGCAGAATATGTGAAAATACATGACTGTAAAATTACAGGTTGTCTGTCATGTTGCTGACATTAACATTCTGATTATTTAACTGATAAACAGATTAAGTTTTACAGAAAAGAGCCTCCTTGTTAAATTGTAAAGGTTTCAGTCAGATGAAGTACCCCATATGAAAAATATTAAGAGGTTGACTGTCCTTGTACATGGTTGGTTGTGCTCCTTATTTAGGATGGATGGTCTTAAATTTTGCCCAGCCTGTAAAATATATCACATCAAATGTATGTAGATATGACAGCCTGTTGTTCTTATGTAGCTGTCATTAGTATCTGGATCTGCAAAGGAAGCTACTTTTTCACTCATGTAATTGAGATTTTTTTGTCATAAACCCATTAAGTGTAAAAGAAATGGTAAATTCAAAATTACCAGATCCATGGAAGCAGTGTATTTACCTAGAAAATTTAAACTTTGTTTCAACAGTACTTTTCCAAAGATGCATTGATTTAGTTTTATGGGTTCATATTTCTTTTTTAAACCCCTACTGACTTGTACTTAGCTGGGGCCGGGCTCTGGGAGGTTAATCAGTCTTTTAGGAATTCCGAGTTAGTTTTGTTTTCTCTCCCAGCTGGAAATGTGTCGTGACCTCAGAGTGCATTTTGACTGAATTAGGCAAACCAGAGCTGATTAATGCAGTTATGCTTATCATTTGGCAGCCTATCTACAGTACTGGTTTTGACATGGATTCCAACAGCAGCTTAGAGAGGGGATGAAGAGTGAGATGCAGAGCTTTCCAAAATTGTTTTTGAGGTGGCATTCTCTGTCTGTTTGTCAGTGTTGAAGACCTGTGTGCTTTCATAAAGACACCTGTTGGAACACTTATGAGAAACACTGACTTGGGGTGCACAGGTTTGTCGTGCTCCAGGTGTGTATCCAGTTTTCCTTCATGATGAGGCTGGCTCAGGAAGCTGATTGCAGCCCTCTCTTCCCATGGCACTCTGTCCTTGCAGGGGCTGTACTAGATTTTTAGAACTATCTTTGGTTAGAAAAATTCCCACAAAAAGACAAAAATCTCATCATTGCACAGGAAAGGTTTGTAGTGAAGTTGTTCTTTGAGAAGTGACTGTCAAGGTTAATTGCATGAGTCAAGTAGAAGGGAATGGCCATCAAACATGTCTTTATCCTGCTGTTGGCTGCTGGAGCACTGATACTCCAGCCACACACCACCTTTTGAGCATTAAAATAACAATTGCACATTGTTTGCACTTTGAATATGACAGTTTAAACTATAACATGATTTAGTAGCTCCAGTTGGGCTTGTGAAGTATTTCACAAGAGATGAATTAATTTCTTCCCTTGCTCCTCGTGGCTGTGCAGCAATTGCCTCTGTGTGTTCCACAGTTCTGATGTGACACAAGTGTCCACTGCCCATCCCTCACGTGCTGATAACCAGCCGAGACCAGTGTCCTATTGACAAACTGTCTGAATCAAGGAGAATTAAAGAACATAGAGAGAGACAATGTGAATGTGCTGTAACTGGAGTCGTGCTGACCTCTGAAATCTCCTACAGGCCAGATCTGGCAGTTGCCCTCATGTTTTGGAACTTTTTGCTGCCCCCAAAATGCCATAAATAAAAGGACTTACACTGAGCAGGATCCCCTCTTTCAAGTGAGTTTCTATAGAGTCTTTCTCATGGTCCCTTCCTGTCCCCATGTGATAACTCATGTAAAAAACTGATTTTACAGTTCTGCTAATGTAATTATTTCTATTTGTTAAGTCTCACTCTCTTAGCTATTGCTAGAGATCAGATATTATTTCATGCCTTCTTTGGATGTTGCGCTGGAGAGAGAAGAAACAGTAGGGGTCAGTACAGTGTTTGAATTTATCTTTGGCTTAAACTCATACTGAAAGGTATAGAGGACTTTTGATTTACTTTTCAGACTTGTTAAGTTTTACTTGTTTAAAGTTAAAGCACCATTTTCTCCAGGTGACATATTCTCCAGTGTGCTCCTAGGAAGAATGTGGATGGATTTTTTTGCCTCCTGCCTCTTCTCCCTTCCTTTTTTATAAAACTTCTCTAGTTCTGAGGGCTTGAGCTAAAAAATTTGTAAAGTACTGGTAGCTAATAGACTACATAATAGCCTGTATTCATTCTAATAGTTAATTCTATTCTTTTTTGAATAGTTGATTCTATTTCTCTTTAAATGTTCCATATACCAAATATGCCAGGAAAAGGAGAAGGGGTATCAAGAATATATATTTTGATTTTTTTTTTTAGTCTGTGTATTGGGGTAGTAAGACTGATTATGAGTATGAATTCTCATCATCATTTGTTTTTTGACATTAAAAAAACTACTCAGATTTCTGCTTGAGAAAATATATATGAGAAAAAAAATCTTTGAATAATAGTTGAAGTGACTGATTTGAGATGAGATCAATTGCAGTACTGCTGACATTGATTGAGAGGTGTTAAGTGAGGGATGGAAAAAACCTATTTGATCAAGATTAATACTTTTTCCACCGATGCTTCTGAGACTTGTAAAACTAATTTTTTTTTCTATAAAGCTGCTTGTAGAAAACTGAAGAGCCAAATAATGACTTTCTGAAGTCCATACAAATTCTGGACATGAGGGGCTACACAAAGGTCTTTAAATACTTTCAAAACTTCATGGCTGTGTATCCTTGTTTCAGATGAAACATCACTGCAGTTTAAGATGCTGAAACCATTTAGTATTATGGATGCATAATTTGGTCTTAAAATCCCCCTTTCTCGTTCCTCTGGGAAAACTGAAGTGGAAAGTAAAATTATAAGTGCTTTGAAATGATTCGTGTATTTAACAAGAAACCCACCCACAGTTTTCCCAAAGTGCAGGTCACTGAATCCTAATGCTTCTCTTAAAAGAGGGGGACTTCAGAAATTGCCAAAGATAGTTCGGAATCTGAGTGGGAAATGAAGTTACTTCCTGCATTCACTCAATGCTGATGAATTTAAATCTGTTTTATTTGACATGTAGTTGAAAAGTTCCAAATACAGAGCTAATGTTTGAAATTATCCAAAACCAGATTTCCTTGCAGGGTTTTTCTTCAACAGCCACAGAGTCACATGAGACTCCTTATGTAAGTCTTGGATAATGTGTACCACCTCCAGCTCCTGAGGAAAAAAATAAAACCCCTTCTTTTTAATCATAAACCACCTCTTTATCTTTTGATCTCAATCTTACTGTTGCATAGAGCAGAAAGTGTTTATTAACCTTGGTAATAAAATGGTCACTCTCATTTTTTTGTGCATTACGAAAACAGGACAGTTTTTGCTGACTGTTGCATGAAAATGCTCAAATATTGCAGTTACCAGCATTATTCACTTCCAGCAAATATCTAATTAAAACTGTGGTAAGTCTTTCCTAAAGATTTTGCATCTGTGTTTGCAGAGCTCCTGACACTGGGAAATTTTAAATATGCCCACTGCTCTTAGATATCCTCTTTGCCTCCTTCCCTAATGCCCTGTGCTTTTCAGAGCACACTGGAGATCCCCATGTGAGCAGGGTGTGCAGAGCACACAAGCCAACAGTGGTGCTGATGGGAATGCTGGAGATCCTGGAGATGCTGGAAATGCTGGATGCATCAGAGTACACAGGCCCCCATTTCCATTGGCTGTGCAGCTCCCTGGGAGTTGCTGTTCTGGGCACAACACAGCCAGGGAGGAAAAGGCTTCTTTGGAGAGAGGCTGATTCCAGTAGATTACAGCAATAATACACCCTCAGAAGATAATGGTCTGTTATAAACAGGGGGTTCTGAACCCTTGCTGTCAGAGTTACTCAGCATTAAACCCAACCTCTTTGCTTCTGCTGGGATTCTATAAGAGTTGAGTACTTTCCTGCTAAGACCAGGCTCCCAGAAGGCTTCTGCTGCTTCCACAGCTGTGATCCCAACAGTGGGAATTCTATTGGTACCTTTAGTGTCCCAGCTTTTCTAGTGGTTGGGGATTATCCTTGAATACTCCGAGGCCTTCCAGTGAAATGTAGTGATTGATGCTGTTTTAAAAAAAGGAAAACTGCACACTGGAATCCAAACTGCTGGTAATTAAGCCCAAATTCTTACTAGTGGGGTGATATGGCTTATTATAATGCTGTTTACTTCCAGTCTTTGCTTGACTGTTCTCTGCACTTCATTTCCAAAGGGATGAAGCAGTCTTCACTACAGTATTTTGTATTTCTGTATTATAGGACTGTACACTGAATGTTATGAATTGAACAAGTCTAAGTTCAAATGGGAGATAAATTAAGAATTTTTTAAAAATTGTTTTTTAAACTAAATACTGCTAATCTTGAAATTCAGAGCAAAAAGTTGAGTTTGTGAAATGAGCTATGTTGCTTCTGTTAAAGCCACAGAAATTTCATATTTAGATTTCTGGGTGTCATGCTGTGATCATATTCCATTATATTCTTGTGGGAGGTAGGACAGATGTGTCCCTTCAAAGCCAAAAAATGAGTCCATGTGCTCACCAGAATGCTCTGCCCATTCTGTGTAACCTGTGCTCACTTTTATTAGTTCTTCTTACTTTATACTTAAGAGTACCTATAAACTTCTACAAAGGTAAATGTAAATAAGGATTATCAAACTTTTAATTCTGGAGAGTTTCATGAGCAGAATCTGTGTTCTACTTGTCTGTGAACAGAAGCAGAATAAGGGAGGAGCCCGTCACAAGAAGCCACTGTTTACACTTCAGAAAGTTTTTGTTTTAAAAATAAAATGCTTCTGTTTATTTTAGTTCTCCTAAAATCTATTAGTTTTGCTCTTATGTGAGGTTTTTGTTAAGGTCAAATTCCAAGTCAGCACTAATGTTTTTGCTTCTGGTTGAGTTGTTTATAACTCCTTTTTCCGCTGTGAATGAGGCCACGAATTAAACTCTGGCTTGCGGTATTAATACTTTATTGTTAATTGCCTTGACTCGGTCCCTTGTAGTGCAAAATTAATGTCTGTGCCTTCCCTTCTGCAGTCTTAATTGTGGCCCAGGGAGTTTTAATCCAGAGTGGAGCAGCACCGTTCCCAGAGAGCTGCTGGAGATGTTCTGTCTGCAATGGGTCTGCAGTGCACAGCCGGCCGAGGTGCCAGGGACAGGGCTCCTGGGGAAGAGGCAGGACGGCTGTTGTTGTGGCCCCTGACGAACAGCTGAGCTCAGGAGGTGGTCCCTGACGATGTGCCAGTGGCTGTTCTGCTCCTGGTGTGTTCCACTGGGATAATCCCCAAGCAGTTGCTGTGGAGGCTCAGCCGGGCTGAGTGTGCAGCACCACGGGCCGGTGGGTCCCACCCGAGCATCCAGGGATCCCAAGTGGGACTTGGGAGCCTCCTGTGGAGCTCTGGCTCTGGAGCAGCCCTTGGAGCACAGGGATAAGCTGCCTTCCTCCCGTGGAAGGGCAATGCCTGAGCCAGACAGCTTCTCCTGGACTGCAGGACATGGATCAGAGCAATGGCCTGTGGCAGTTCAGGGAACTGCTGGGTTTTGTTTTTCCTGGTGTAATCCTTTATGAGGAATATATGATCATACAGTATGACAAAGATGCCTCCCAGAGAGTATTTTTAACGGTACTGATATGGAGTACTGACTTAAACATGCAGGTTCTGTAACAGAATTGTAGTTAATGGTTACAAACCAAATTGAGTCTAAATATTTGAGGAAATTAGGCTGGAAGACTGGATGTGAAGGCATGAACACATACCAAATTGTTCTGATGAACACAAATTACCTTGTGAAGTAATGTGAACTTGGGATGACTTTTTACTCTCTGTGTAATGAGGGAGAAATGGTTCATTTTTGCTCTTTGACAGATGCTGCTTTTGAATTGTAACAAGAAGAGGGAAAACAGATAATGATTTCCAGTGAAGTCTAATTTGTTAAAAGGCACAATTAAGCTTTGAGATAAATGATTTAGCTTTTAAAACACTGAGAGCAAACGAATTAAACTCAATCCCTTCCCCACTGCCTGTAGGGTGGCTTTTTGATTTCTGTAAAAGGGAGCATTATGCATTTGGAAAAAAAATTAATTTTTATGCTTGTGTTCTGTCTCTGAAACTACACATGTGCAGCAACAGCTATTTTGCATCTATTTTAGGGCAGGTTGTCTTACTCGATTCTTGGGAGAAGCCAAGTGTGTTGCTATAGCTACTGAGCTGTGGTGCTGGTAAGGTTTTGTCATCAGTATCGAAATGAAATTGTTGAATAAGCCTGATATGAGGCCTGTGGCATTCTGCTGTCAGTGCCACTCGAAGGTTTTTATTTAATTTTATTTAATTCCAACGAGTACATGGAAACATGTATGTACAGCTTTTATGTAGGTACACATAGTGATGACAAATGAGAAATGAGTGTTCAGATTTTCTCAAGCAGAATTTGCTTCAGGAAGCTCTGGTATTCCTCTTGTTCAGCTTGTGGTGGGTGTGGACTTCTGTTCTCTGCACTCAGTCCTGCAGTATGAGGTGCTGCTGGATGTGGTGGCCGTGAGACCCACGTGCTGAAACTCTGTTCTTCACTGGTATCCTTCATCTAAAACAAAGGTGGCAGAACCACATCTAACAATAGATAGCAACTCTTAGGTGCTGGTTTTTAACGTGTGTCAAGACCCATTTAAAGCAGAATTAGTGTGTTGTCTAGTCTGTAAAGGCTGCTGAACCCATCCCTGAACATCCCCTGCAGCACTTGGTGTATTTTGTTTCCTACAGCCGTGGTCCACTTGTTAACACTGCCTGTACCAATACCAGGAAACATTTCTGAAAATACAGTTTTGGCTTTGTCATGAGTGGGTGTGGGTTTGGTTTTTTCTGTTTTTCAGCCCAAATCCACCAGAGGCCAAAGTGCTGTATGACCCTTATGATGAGGTTTGTGCTGTACATTGTGTAGTTTTTTCAGCCATTCTGGGGGATGGGAATTGGGGAAGTTCATCTCTAGAAGTGAAAGCCTTTAGTACAAACCTTTTGCAATGAGAGTGGAGTAGTGGATAGTAGATGTTAATGGCTTTTTGTCAGTCAGCATTCAGATGGGATGGAAGGAAGATACTCTGTAAGGCAGCACCAGGATGTAAAATTTAAGATGGATTTGCAAATATATTTAGGGATTGAAAGATACAGATAGGTATCCAGTGGGATTTTTCAAGCCACTGATGTAAATTAGGAGTTTAATGTTCACTGATGTGCAGAATTTGAGGCACCTCTGTCTTGGGTATTTTAGTAAATTCCAGAACCTGCATGTTTGTTTCCTTAGATACTTTATCACTGTTGTCCATTGTGAATGCCTGACAAATTCTTTGGGAGCAGTGTTAGAATTAGTGGCTCCTTGCCAAAGCTGAGTACCTGGGATGGCAGTGCATCTGAGCCACTTGGGACAGTATAAATTTATTCTTTACACAGGTTTTATTCAGTTATGATTAGTGTTCTATTTAGGCTGAAATAGCTAATTCTGTTACAGAATAATTTATTCTGGAGCTCATAACTTCCAGAGAATGCTGTTTATACAGCAGTTGTGTTCCTGTTGGATAATACTAAGTCTTCCAAGAATAGGAAGAAACTGTATTGTACAGATTATAAGAGAATAAAAGTTCTGCATGGTGATACTGCAAACTTCTTTAAAGGTTAACTCAAAGGCAGGTTCGTAACAACCAAACTGGTATCACATTTTTAGCATAATCAATCTACTCTGTTATGAAGAAAAATCCCTATTTCAGGAAAATCCCTTGCTCATAAAGACTTTCCCACTGAGACAGTCTCTATTTACCTGAGGCCAGGGTGTTCCCATTCACCTGTGGAAGGATGAGGTGTAGATCTGATGGCCCAGGACTTCTCCTGTAAAGTGCTGAGCTGGAGTTACGACTTGTATGTTCAGTGCCCTCTATTTCTGTTACTGAAATCATAACCACAGTTTTAGGGGACTCTTACCAAATCTGCAGCCAGTTACACAGATTTAACTGTTAGGGAATTCTCATTGGCAGACAACTCAAAGAGAGCAGTGATCCCTTTATGGGTTTGGATTACCTGCACACCTTTTCTCAGTTTTTTTGCTGCTGCTTTCCTGCAGTTCCCAAGATATAACTGTGCATGTAATCTGGGAAATGGACACATGAATGCAAATCCTAGTGATGTAAGAGGTACTTGATAAATTGTAAATGTGAAAATATATTTTCTGATAAAGAGTCGCTTCTCTGACTTCTCACTGCAGCCTTTGTTTTAAGATAAGTAATTGTGTGCATCTTTAAAAATATAATGGACATTTGCATGTGTAATCACTTAAGGTGCTTATCCTATAATTTACTGAGAGACTGTGACCTGTGACCTGAGTGTTGGTTTATACAAATCCAGCCTTTAATGAGTACTGCAAAACATAATTGCAATTTAAGTTTAATCAGCATATAAAATACAGAAATGTCTAAAAACTTACTTCTGCTTTGTAGCTGTCCACATGGTGTAGAATTTGCTGGAGTGCTGCTGGTAGGTTACATTAGCAGCATTTCGGGAAAATAGTAATTTCATAGTAAGATTTAAGTGGGGAAACACAACTTTTTATTGGCAGAATTTGACTGGGATGCTGAGTAAATTTCTGTAGTTTTTCCCTTTTTTTCCTTAAATCCCTGTAGTACATAAAATATGCAGAGGAATCATTGATTTGCAGCTGGAGTGAACCAGCTTTGGGTGAAACATAGAAGTTGTTTAACAGCAGGACAACTATAGCTTAGGGCAGGAGACAAGGATGCTCTTTCCACTAGGAACTACTAGAGGTGTAACATGCTGGTGAAGCCTGTTGTGTGATTTCTCGGCTGGCTGATCTGTCAGAGACTGCTACTAGTTGCAGCTAAAAGAACTACTCATTTAACTCAACTGAACCAGTGTTAGTGCTTTGATGCTGAAGATTAAGGTTCAGTGCCCACTGACAGTCATCAGGGGTTGGCCAGCTTTGTGTATGACATAGTTACTGTATAATTATCTATGTTGGGATTTGTTTGTGACATTAAACTTGATATATATTCTGTTTCAAAGCCTGTAGGATCACTGGCTGTAAGATAACTCCCATTTACTATGAATTGCTAATTATTGACTTATCCCTCACTTGCATTTAGAAGAAGCTATTTCACAGAATGAGGAGTTACTTTTCTAGTAAAGAGTAAATTTGCAGCTCTTATTCATCTTATTTGTACAGAGAGATAAGAATTATTTCACTTGAATACTATTATTTATTATTTTTATATTCTATATTGTGTCATTTGAATACTAAAAAATTGAGCCAGTTCCTCAGTTTTAAAAAGAGCATTGTTGTCTTTTCAGTATCTGGTCTGTTCCTCTCTCAATATTTTATGCAGAAATGCATAAAAAGTCCCAAGTTGATTTTAAGCTTAGTGTTGAAATGAGAGACAGACATGAATTCTGCAAACAATCCTCACAGAGATTTTCCACCAGTAACCCTGAGTCTTTTACAGGGATTGGAAATGTCTTACCCAGTTGTCTTCCTGATCACATTGGTGACAGTTTTCCACAGTGTGAAGCTGGCACTGGGAGGGCAAACCTGTATCTTCATCTGCAAATCAGATAATGCTGCCTGAGGTATGACCTTGTTGCAATCACTTTAACAAGACAGTGTCTACATTCTTGCTTTTTGTAGATCACTAATTGTTTATTTTTGGATCCTCTGGGATGAAAATAAATTTTGAAAGTGCACACAATCATTTACTAAAGTTCTTACTTCCCATTATGTTTGACCTTTCCAACTCTTCCTCCATGTGATTTTGGACATAATTTTTGAGAAGTATTCTCCATGTGTCAACACCTTATTTCCATGTGGGGTCCCTTGGAACATCCATATTCACAACCCCTCTGGAGGGCCAAAGCTTTGCCTCGTTCAGCTTGTCAGAACAGTGTGATTTTCCTGTATTTCCAGCAGAGCTTGAAATTACTCAGATACTGATGTTCTACTGAAACAAGCATGGGAGTCAAAATTAACATGGCTTTTATTCGTAGCTTGTTTTGGGCATGGTCATAATCTGTAGCATTAGTAGCACAGTGCTTTCTGCACAGGCTTCTCACTGCTCCTCTGTGGGGTGGTTTATGGCAAAGCCAACTGGGTGGCACCAGTTCCTGTCTGGAATCTTTACAGACAAGTTGAGCACAGAACAGAACCTTCCTAAGGCAACTTCTGAGGCAGCTGAGTCCAGATTTTAGTGTGGATTCATAGTTGTGGCTGTGGGAAATTCAAGTGGACCTAGTGAAAAATGGAGGGGGCTTAGCAAGAGTAAAATAATCCCTACAAATCTTTAGTCTTTATTTTCCACTTTTGATCATAATTCTCTGTTTTCAAGTACCTGGTGATTCACTGCTACTGATTGCTGAGTCCTGCCTGTGTGCATAGCCACCTTCGCTGTGTTTCAGCTCAAATATTGGTGTGATACTGCTACCAGTGAAATCTGGTACTTACCTGGCTGTAGCAGAATTGCAGTGACCCATATTGATTTTTTTCCTTTTTCCCTCTTTCTGTAACTCAAGGCCTTGTTACAGTAAAAGCTGACATGCAACAAAAATTTTATAGCAATAGATGTTTGTAGGACTTGCATACCAAGCACATAATTGTTCATGACTCTTCGAAATAGCTGTCTGTCTCCAGGTCTAATGATACACCAGAGGAACAAATCAAAACCTGGTCAGCTCAGTACTGGAGTTTTTCTCTTAATGAAAAGAGTATATTCTTGCTGCACACCCAGTTGCTGGCCTCAGGAAAAACTGCGAAGTGCTGCTTGCCCTCAGAAGCATTTCCCTGCAGGCA
>VYZS01007583.1:0-11780 GCA_013400695.1 Neodrepanis coruscans | reverse complement strand
TGTGGTAAAACCACCACATAGGGCTAGGATATCTTATGTGGGCAAGTTCAGCTCAGCTGTGAGAGAACATTTTGCAATGGATTTGCATAAATGAGATTGCCTTCGGGCCTTCTCTCTTTCTCCAAAGTCGGTCTTCCTGCTTCTGCTCATTATCTCCAATTTTCCATGAGTCTTCAAGTTTCTGCCAGGCTAAAAGACTTTCAGGACTAAAAGTCTTTCAGAATTCAAGGCTTCCTTGAGGAGAAGTAAGAAACGTGGGAAGACGAAAGCAAAGTCTTCTGGTGTGCTGGAAAGCTGGGGAAGAACATGCAAAATCTGAAAGGGGTGGTAGAACCAGAACCCTGCAGGGCACATGGAGACAGGGAGTGGGCGAGACCAGCTCTTGTCTTCTGCTGGGACTGTTTAAAAGCACTTCTTTCTGTGCCCTTACGGCAATCCGTGAGCAATCTCTGCAAGCGTGGGCATGCCTGTTCTCTATGAAACCAAAGCTATATAGAAATGTCAGCTCCGATGGCAGTGTGAGTGTCTTAATGAAACTACAGTCTGGCTCCAGGGGAGAGTTTGTTGGGTACTCACTTGAAGATCATAGCCCTATACTGTCTAGTACAGCAAGGGCATTCTGCTAGGAGAGCCATGTGTTGAAAGATGGAAAGAGTGCTATGGGAGCCTCTGGGGAGCGCAGACCAAGGGAGAAGGTTGAAAGAAGATAATAAAAGGCAGAGAAAAGAAAGGCATACAGAGTGTAGGTGTATACTGCAGATTCATTCTCACCATTTTTTCCTGTAGGCTTTTATTAATTCTTTTAAATTCCACTGAAATTTAATATCCATATGGGGGACATTTACACCTGTGCACTGACTATGTGTGTTGCAAAAGAAAGAGAAGTTAGTTGCTCATTTTATTCTTCGTATAGATTCTTTTGAAAAGCACTTGCCCACTCTACTATAAATACGTCTATTAGCATCACATTACATGATGTCTATTAAAAACATAACTGTCTATTAGCATTGCATTGCATGATATATGTGCATGCATTGACAAAAATGTATGTTTGTGTATGTATATCCATACAGATCTACATGCCTCTCCCTCAGCAGTCTTATAATCTACAACACATCATTATAAAAAGCTTTTATACATTTTTAAATAAATGTTGCCATGTAAAGCTAGGAATTTATTATTCCTCTTTAAAGTAAACAATGTGAAATAGATGTTCACATTTTAGAGATATGTCTTGAAGTCTGCAGAAATGAAGGGGGTAGGGGATATGTTTCTTCTCCCAATGTGTTCCAGGTAAAATAATTGCTTTCAAGAGTAAAAAATTTATTACAGTTTCCACAATTATTCTGTTATATTGTTCTGGGGAAATAAATGACTTTATGATCAACATTTTTCTGGTTAAGTTGTCTAGTTATAGGCACTTAATTTTATTAAATAATTTGGCCTTTTTCTAAAGCAAAGTTAAAGTTTCCCTAACAAATAGAAGTAATTGTTTTAAACTATTGTCACATAATAAAGGAAAATTAACTACCTACTGGGACATTTTAAAATTACTTTAAACGTATAAAAACAAAGGATAATTCATCTAACTGTGAGTGGAAAGCAACCAGCTTCCATTTACTGACACATGGGGATACAGTACGGTCCTGTATGGTAGCATAGGAAAGGGATATGCAGCCCAGTCTGACAAAGTCATGGTGAAGCACGGACTGTCTCACACATTCCTGCGTGTTGAGTGCTGGATTTGCTGGCAGGAACAGTGAGAGGTGTCTACAGCAGTGGGTGGACTTTGAAAGCCCGAAGAGGGAAGAGACACTGATGTTGTCTAGCCTCTGTCCTTGCTGCAGTTCCCATGCCCCACCTTGGAGATATGACAGGACTGTTTGTTGTGTAAGGGGCAAGCGAAACCCTAATGAAGGCATGGGTACAATTAGGAGGATTATTTTTTATTATGAGCACCCTGGTTTGAGGAACATGTGTGTAAAAGAAGCAGCTGGGGATGAACAGGGACTCTCAACATTACATAAGTGTTTCAGGAATAAGTCTTGCCTACTGGCTGCCCCTCCTTATACAGTGCCCTGTGCAGGAGCACCACTATTCCACTGAAAGGAATGCAAGCATTATTTTGTGATATTAAGTGTTATGTAAACCTCTGGCATTACAGATTCTGGTAACTGCTGATTTTCAGATGGGCTTCCTCCAGGAAGCATTTTTTTACAGAAATACTAGGCTCTCAAGCTTAATAGCTACTGTTATGCTGGTATCTCATGTCCTGCTCCTCCTCCAAAAAACCCCCAGCTTGACTTCTGGCTATTGTTTCTCTGCAAGTCAGGCCAACTGTTATCATGAGGAGAACATGAACAGTTTCTTCTCCTTGAGGCAACCAGCATTTGTCTTTCTGCCCTATTGCTTTAACCATAGCCTATACTGACAAGAAGGAGGTCCACTCAACCACCCTGTTACACTCTTAAAACTCTCTCTAGAGTGTCATGTGACGGGAATACACACAGACACACATCTACAGAGTCAATAGATCTCATATCAAACAAGCTATACTGTCCACAGGTTAGAGTAAGGGTGCACATTGATCAGATACTAAATAACTACAAGTAGAGAGTGTGAACAATATATTTAAAAAATGAGTGTTTATGAATCTGAAGAAATTTTCATTGAGATATATTTTATCATCTCTAGTTGTTATGAAATCTACTAATTTTTATTCTTCAATGCAGTAGAATGTAATTTTTTGTGATCCAGTGGTACTGATTAGACCTTAATATGTTGGAAAAATATGTAGTTTATACTGCTAAGTAAACCAGAGACTTCTACACCTGCTGGAAACTAACACCTGAAGCCATCTAAACTGCACTATTCTCTATTGCTTGTGGGACTTATTCTTCTTCTCACAGTGGAAATATGAACACTCAATATGCATTGCATATCAAGCATTTTTCCTGTTTGTCTTCTCTAACTGTTGCATCATATTTTTAAAATTTACCTCTCTTTGTAATTTAGCCTAAATAAAGGCTCTGGTATTAAATTAATTTCTAGAGAGAAAATAAACCCTGAAAAAGCAGAGGCATACATTGCCCTTCATCTAATCAATTTTATAACTTTTTTATTAGCTTATCCCCTTGAATGAAATTGTCATTTTCAGATGAAAGACATATTAACAGTCTAAGCTGTTAAGCCTGTCTCCATGGCAGGACTGAGTGTAATTTTCATATAATCATTCTGTTCCTCAAATTATACTAATGATAATGTGGGTTTTTTTCTCCAAGTATTTTCCTGGGGAGTCCTTATGAATGATGTATACAAAGAAGCATTTTTTTTTTCTTTTTTGTTAATTTCTTCCTGCTGTAAAGAAAGGCAGCTATGAGAACAGGCATTCACACCATCCTGAGAACAGAAATCTGTCCCTATGGGACAGTATTTTCCAAGACTCCTGTGATAAGGAGAGCTTATGAGGTCTAGGAAAGCAAGTGTGAGAAACTTTAACATGCGGGAAATTGCCAGGTAAAGCAGAGACATCAATCACTTTACTATTTCTTATAATACTTCTCAGATGTGGTAACTCAGAAGCATCCCGATGTTTATATGAATTCAAGCCATCATTGCTGATATAGGGCTATGCACATGAACTGCTATCAACAATATTTTAGTTTCTGTAATGTCTAATAGCACAGAGTTTGCCTACCTGTTTTTATTTTTTTTTTTAATTTTTGCCAAGTTGTTCATGACTGACATCCAGTCTAGGATACAGAGAAATATTGTCTCAGGTTGTTGTCTACTCACTTTACAGAGACATGATGATAATTTTCTGATAAGCAGGATAGAGGAAAACAGCTGAATGGCAAGAGAGCTTTGTTCACAATATCATTAAAAAGTTGTAATTGTTCCATGGTTGATGATCTGAAAGCTTTGGTCCTTGCAAAACTGAGTGCAGAGAAAAAGAGCATTATGGGAACACATTGAATGGGCTTCATAAACACAGTAGAAAAGCTTATAAAAAGTCCCCTGTAACTGTGACAGGTTATGTCCAGGTGTTAGTCTCAAGGAGCAGACAGATTCGTTCTGATAGTATCATAGAGATTTTATCAGTTCTTTGCATCTTGTTGTAAATGAGAGTGGATTATCCTCTTCTTTTTCTATATAGCTAAGTGTTTCTGTTCTCACTTACTAAATATCTGCATTTTTCATAATCCTCCGAGATTTCATCCTCAGTGCACTCCAGTACTGGATCTTGCTACTATTTCCAATACCTTTTCTCTAGAAATGCGCAGTTAAACAAAGGCTAGGCAACATGCTTAACATCACCCAGCAAACCATGACTAAGGCAGATTACTTCCTCTGAGCTAGGTGAATGACCCCTTACAAGTATTTGTCCTTTCCCTGAACAATATATTTGTATCATAGACTGGACTCACAGGTTTGAGGTTTGTTTTTTTAGCCAACAGTTACATATTTTTTCCTTCAGTGTTTTATCACAGCTGTTGGGTAACAAGAAAAATAAATCCACCTGGCTGAGCTTTCAGCAGCTTTTTTTTTTTTTTGTACTTCTTTTTAATGTGGGGCAGCTGTGCTGCCTTATTCTCTGCAGCTGACTGTCCTTCTCTGCCCACCTTATAAAACATGGAAAAATCACCCTTCCCCCACCCTGCTGTCTGGCTGAGGAAGTGCTTTAAAGGGCAAAATTGCTTCAAACACTGATTCAGAGAGGAACTTGAGCTTTGATTTATAATTAGAGCTCTGAAAACCTTTCATTGCAAAGCTGGGAAGAGCAAGGGAAAGAGTCTGTTTTCTACCTCACTTCATTATAAACCTGGTTCATGTCTCTACTCTAGCTCTGTGTTGGCAGAGGTTTTGATGATGGTAGTGTGAACCAGTTTTAAAGAGAAATTTTAAGGCAAAAGGAAACAGGAAGCATCCATTTTCTTCATTTCAGAAAAGAAATTTTGGCTTCAGTTGGAATGATTGCAATGTTCAGACTTTCTGTTGTTTTTGTTTGAATGAAAGGATGAGTATGAACCTTAAGTGAAGATATCCCCTTTCCCTATGAATCTTTGTATAATTTGACATTTGTTTTCTCATTTTCTGCTCATACTCTTTGACATCTTCTCCTCTCTTTTTCTTTTCTCTTGCTCTCTCCTAGTGGTAGTCCTTCACCAAAATATGTTTCCTCAGTATGGCTTTTCTTCTCTGAAAAAAGAAACCTCTTCTCAAATCTCATGTTAGAAGTGATGTAATCGCTCACCATCCAGAGGTGGGGTTTGTGAGCAGAAACTTGAATTTGAAAGGAAAAGTATGTATTAGTTCTGTGTCAACCAGTTTGAATCAACCATGCTATCTATACCTACATGCCTATACCTAGATTGAAAGCTCTAAAGCTTGCTTTCAATCCCTGAACTTCCTGAATTTGTACTTGTACAATTCAACCTATCGTGTTTTTTCAAGCCTTTCCTTAGGAAGTGATTTTCTGGTACTACCGCTGATCCTGTACCATGGGGTTATGTACAATGCTCAGCTTAGCTAATCCTGTTGAGAAAGAAAAGAATTCTAGAGTTCTACACAGCTGTTGTATCTCTATCAAGTCTTTCTTACTGCTTTTAGCAATTAGTTCTGAAGTCTTGGAGGCTAATATTTGTGATAAATACCCTCACATAAAATGCATCATCTCTTCTGCTAGTAGTTATGTGAGTTGAATTTCTTTTTTTTTCCTCTTTTTAAAAATTATATCATGTGGTTGCATGTCACTAGTAATATTCAGATATGATAGGGTATTGCTTTATTTAGCACTTTGTAAAGCTAAGAGGGCAGCAATTCCTTATTTTCTCAGCCATGTTCCATGGATAGCTATACTGGAATAATGAGTGATGTGGTTTTGATCATTTATCCAAGACTTCATGGCACGTGGAAACAAAAACTTGCCAGTAGATATTTTATTTTGAGTCAGTTTTTAGTATACAAGTGACAAGAAAACATTTTTCAATAGCTGTAATTAGAGATGGAACAAAATTAACCAAAAATCTTGGGATTGCATATAGAAATGGACAACAAAAACAATGAAAGAGATAAGGAGGAAATGCTTCCCTGTGATATCATCAAGCATAAGTGACACCCACCTGTGGTTTACAGCTAAGTCACTATTACTGTTGTTTAATGTTATGTTAAGGCTCTGGACATTAGTGGTTAAATACTCCAAGCCTGAAACTCAAGTTTTAAGGGAAACACTATTTTTGACTGTATGTACAAGGATCAATCCTTTTAGGAAGTGGAAAGTGAATTAAGCTGGCAATAGAGCAAACCTGTCATGACTTTTAGGGGCAAGAAGTGAAGACAGAAGGATCCATCAGTTTTCAGAGTATATTACATGGCATATGTAACAATATGAGAACTGTGATAGATCTGATAGGCTGGGAGAAGGAGGGCTTCCCTGCGTACCTGCCACCACACAGAGAAGTGCTCTAGGTATGGCAGTGTTTATTAGCCTTCCCTTGAAATAAGGGATGCATGTTTTCAATGGATAAGTTAGGAATTCACATTTTTGCTCTGTAGATGGGAACACTGAATGTGGCTTAATCAATCATATGAGAGGCATATCAGGTTTATTATCTTGTTTCCAAGTGTGATCATTAATGGACATACTAGAACAAAGTGATAAGGTGGATTTCAGTGGATGGACATAAAATACATGTGAATAGACCATTAAAATATTTTTCTCTGGCTAAATGTGTGCAATATTTTTATAACAGATATCCAAACTACATACCATATCAACTTCCATGACCTACAAAAGTAAAAAAAAAAAAAAACAAACCATCCAATTCACTGTTTGGCACATGGAACATTTCATAAATATCATTTGTCTTCCCAGAAGCTGGAAAATGAAGGCACATGCCATAGCTGGAACAAAAAAAAAAGGTGTTCTCCATGAAACCATCTCACTCCTACTTTCAGGAAGTTTCAGGAAAAGATTTTGAAAGTTGAAGTTTGACTGCCTTATTCCTCAAGAAAGATCTAAATGTGAAAGTTTTTTTGGTAATTTAGAAAGAAAAAGAAAAAAGACGGCACTTGTGTGGAAGGCTGGAGCAGATTATTAGCAGCATAATGGCATCATCACAAAAACCCTTTATTACATTCTTCACTCCCCCTTTCCACTGAATTAAGGAAACAGCTCACCAGGTATTGACTACTGTTTCTACCACTTCTGATTTAAATGTCCTCATAATCTGTTGTAACACAAATATTCTGAATACTGATATCCCACATATTTTAGAATGTGTAACTCCTTAGCATCCAGAAGCAAACAGGAAGCTCCTTGTATACTATTTACCATGGCAACATCAAAAGATGGATTTAGAGTCAGCTTTCACAAAGTGCTGAGTATAACAAAATACAAATAAACCTCTCGAATAAAACTGAACCAGTAAAGTTAATTTTATGCTTTCAAATAAATCTAGCAGTAGGTATGTTTAGGCAGAAATAGTGGATAAGTATAGGCTTTAATTAAGACAAAAATCTATTCCTGATAATACTGTTCCCCTTCCCCTTTTTGGAACAGACTGCATTGCCATCACTGTCAACTGTCACAGCAAAGATGTCCGATGAGCTGTGACATCTCCATGTGCGTATCATTAATTATCTGCTGCAGAGAAGCATGTTCAGATTTTAACTACACAAAACAACCACCCAAGCGTACAGATTCTGATATGAGACAAATTTTAATGTCTTGGAATCATAAAGTGTTGGTAGCTGTTGCATTCCCTAGCCTACACCAAGAACAAGGTGAATGTTTTGCACTGTTAATACTTCTTACAATTTCCATGTATCCCGGGGGCTTTGCAAAGGGAGAGTGGCATTTGTCCCAGTTCTTTGAACTAACGACAAGGTCTGGACATCTCCAATTTTCCACTTAAGATTATAAACAGAGCAGAGGTTTTCTGCATGTGAGCGGATTGCATTCCTGATGGAGTGTGTTCCATTGGAAGTAGGTATAATTAAACCCCATTTGCAGGAGAGGGAAGGGAAGCATTAAAGGATGAAATGACTTGTCCATACTCAAAAGGATACATAAGAAAAGCTGGCAGATAAGTTAAAAATCCACCTACATTCATTAACATTTTTTGTAGAATCACAGAATTACTGAGTGGTTTAACTTCAAAGGTAACTCTGGAGGTCATCTAGGCCAGCCCCTCCTACTCATACAGGGTCACCTATAGCAGACTCCTTAGACCTTATCTAGATTGCTTTTCAGTATCTCCAGGGATGGAGACTCTACAATCTCTCTGAAAAAGACATGCCAATATCCAGTCACTCTCACAGTACCGAAGGTTTACCTTAAATTCAGATAGAACTTACTCCTACCCTACCTNTATGAGACAAATTTTAATGTCTTGGAATCATAAAGTGTTGGTAGCTGTTGCATTCCCTAGCCTACACCAAGAACAAGGTGAATGTTTTGCACTGTTAATACTTCTTACAATTTCCATGTATCCCGGGGGCTTTGCAAAGGGAGAGTGGCATTTGTCCCAGTTCTTTGAACTAACGACAAGGTCTGGACATCTCCAATTTTCCACTTAAGATTATAAACAGAGCAGAGGTTTTCTGCATGTGAGCGGATTGCATTCCTGATGGAGTGTGTTCCATTGGAAGTAGGTATAATTAAACCCCATTTGCAGGAGAGGGAAGGGAAGCATTAAAGGATGAAATGACTTGTCCATACTCAAAAGGATACATAAGAAAAGCTGGCAGATAAGTTAAAAATCCACCTACATTCATTAACATTTTTTGTAGAATCACAGAATTACTGAGTGGTTTAACTTCAAAGGTAACTCTGGAGGTCATCTAGGCCAGCCCCTCCTACTCATACAGGGTCACCTATAGCAGACTCCTTAGACCTTATCTAGATTGCTTTTCAGTATCTCCAGGGATGGAGACTCTACAATCTCTCTGAAAAAGACATGCCAATATCCAGTCACTCTCACAGTACCGAAGGTTTACCTTAAATTCAGATAGAACTTACTCCTACCCTACCTCTTTTATTTTCTCTGTTCACTAGTTGTCAGAACAAGTGCCAGAGTGACTGGGAAACACTGTGGCTCTTTGGTACCTTCACAAAATAGGAAGAAATAAGGTTCCAAGTCGTCTGTAGGCCATCTCCCCCACAGGAGGAAGATGACCGGGTTGCTAGTTCTCCACCTTGGTAAGGCCAGTAAAGACACTCTTTTATCATAAATAATAAAATCTTGATCTTCTTCCCATTCTACTTTCTGTGCTGTTAATCAAGACCTGCTCGGTATAAGGAAAATCTGTTCTCCTGTACTGTATGCCTCTTATTTATGTGAACAAGTCTCTAGGTATTTCTTTCGTTCTCATCAATATAATTTCATTTTATTTTTCAGTCATTAGTCATAAATTCACATTGCTTTTTCTTGATGCAGCAATGCAAATCTTCTTTTAAACCTATTGACATTCTTCACAGCTCTTATTGCCTCTCACCCTGACTAGTGTCATTTTTGTTATTGCTTTTTTCTTGGTCCGTATCAGGGAATGCAACATGCTGCTGTGAAAATCATCTTAATTGTTCTTTAACACTTTTACATTAATTTCTTCTACATGTTGTTCAGTGACCTAAATTCCTGATACAACTGAGATACCAAGAGAGTGGATAAGGGGGGCAGGAATCTGGTGGAGAATTTAGAGTTTCAAAACACTCAGATTCTGTCTTCTGGCTCTGGAGTGTGTGGTCCTGCTCAAATGCTAGCTCTCATCCACTCCTCTTTTTGCTTGAACTCTGCTATTTACTTATTGCTTCACACCTTACTTCATGAACTAGCCCTCTATCCTTTGGTGTACATAATGAAAATTATTACCTCTCAAATCTATTTTTAGTGTCTTATATGATAGATTCTGTCATCTCTGCATGTTTCTCCCCTTTACTTTCCCCATCTTTTCCCTCAGTGATGACTCAGTTGGTGAGAGCACCCTGAAGGGATGCATAAAATGGCTTTCAAGAATTCAGCCTAGTGAGAGTGTTCTGTAAAGGTCTGGATTTGGCTTTATACATACTTGATCCCAGCATGAGCTAGTGGGAGGAGAGAGAGAGATGAAGCATGTTCCTTTGCTGTTCCTGAACTAAGAAAGCCTCTTTGTATAAGTGGAAGGAAAATTCCTATGTGGTAAGGAAATCATGAGAATATTGTGCCATGCTTTATACTCACCATACAGACATGCTGACTTTAATATTTAGAGGGGACTGATAAAATGGTCTAAAACCTTTTCTGGGAACCAACAGAGGAATTAATTATCTTAATTATCTATTGTGCTATTGCATGAGCTGAATACCAGAAGTGAGAAGATCTGCAGATCTGAAGGAAGTTCCTTGTCCGAGAAAATGGAGAATGCCATTGGCTGGAGCTTAGCTTCTTGATGTCCCCTCTGGAAACAGGGTCAAAAAGAGACGGTGATTAGGATTTGTTTGGTTTTTTTGTGGTTTTTTTGGGGGGGAGAGGGAAAGGAATAAGATGAGGTAACCAGCTGGCAACAGGAAGAAGAAGAAGGATAAAACAGTAAGGTGCAATATGTTTTCAGTCCTCATTAAGTCAATCAAAATTTGATACCTTGGTTTCCTCCTTTTAGGAAAATTACAATAATGAACTTTCCCTTAGACTTTGAAGTACAAGATATACAGATTAAAAGAGCTATTAATTTTGTGAGGCATTCAGAAGGTATGAGTTCTTCTTTGAATTTATTTTCATGCACACTTCTTTTATTAATTCTATTTTTTTCATATTTTTTTTCTTAAGTACCTTTTCCTCTTATCTCTTTTGTTCCTCCTAAAGTCTTAGGTGGCAGCATTTTTCGTTAAATTCCCTTCTTTTTTAATCTCTTTGTCTCCATTTATGTAAATTTGGCTTGTGAACTTGCAAGATGATGGAGTTAGGAAAATCCTTAGAGCCTGCTTTAAAATCTCATGAAGGTCTAATTAAATATTGCACACCAGGAAAGACATATTTTCTAATGTATGTGAAAAAATTAAATTGATTGACATGAGCACTAGGTCTCAGATTCAATATTTTCTGACACAATAGATTTCTGGTTAACCCAAATTGCAGAGTGACTTCTCCTTTCTGTTGCACATGGAGACATGTGACTCTATAACTCCTCTATTTCTTGTTTCTTTTGTTCATTACTGATGTGAAGATCAAAAGCGAAGTGATTTTACTTCTCTCTTGCCCCCAGGCTGTTTGGTGATTGTTGTTGTTGTTATTATTATAATTATTATTACTATTATAATTTTCTTGCAGATTTACTCTCTGTATTTTTTTCTGCTGCTGTGTAAAGAGAATAGGCAGTGAATTAGGAGAGGGACTCCAAGATTATCTCTCTATCACAACAAATGTAAATCTAAATCTAAATCTAACGGAAAATTCGTCATCAGCTGAGATCATCCATCAAACAAGACAGCAATTGAGACAAAATTAATTCTGTCTCTACTTACTTAATTCAAAGAAATCTAATGTAAAGATGTTGTCTTCCCCTCCACTACCATACCAGGCAGACTGGGATCTTACTGGAATTCAGAGTCTACATTTTTACTGTTATATATAATCTCCAGGGGCCATTTTCTGGTCTGTAGGGCAATGGCACAAACTGCCTGTATCCATGCTTTATAACACTTGGCTCTGGGTGGAGGCACATTTTGGCTCTGGAAGGGTCACAGAATAGAAGAATCGCAGAATCACAGTATCATGGAATATGCTGAGCAGGAAGGGACCCAC
>VYZS01007578.1:0-16125 GCA_013400695.1 Neodrepanis coruscans | reverse complement strand
CCAGAGTTGGACACAGTACTCCACGTGCGGGCTTACAAGAATGGAGTATAGGGGAAAAATCACCTTCCTTGATCTGCCAGTCACATTTCATTTGGTATATGGTTAGTTTTCTGGGCTGCAAGTTCATNTTTTATCTAGGCTAGATCAACCCTCCTTCAGTTTAAAACTACTGCCCCTTGTCCTACTGCAACACGTCCTGCTAAAAAGTCTGTCTCCATCTTTGTTATAAACTCTTTTAACCGAAAGGCTACTATAAGATGACCCTGGAGACCTCTCTTCATCAGTCTGAACAACCCCAACTCTCTCAGCTTGCCTTCATAGGAGAGGTGCTTTAGACCTCTGATCAACTTTGTGACCCTTTTCTGGTCCATGTCCTCCTTATGTTGGGGTCTCCCAGAGTTGGACACAGTACTCCACGTGCGGGCTTACAAGAATGGAGTATAGGGGAAAAATCACCTTCCTTGATCTGCCAGTCACATTTCATTTGGTATATGGTTAGTTTTCTGGGCTGCAAGTTCATATTGCTGGGTCATGTCCAGCTTTTCATCCACTTAATACTTCTGTCTGTTCTCTAAAATAGAAGTGCAATAAAGGTCCAAAAAGGCCAGTGTAACAAATTCATTGTTATGTGTGGATCTTGATGACACTATTGATAAGTGCTCAACTTACTTTCAGGGTTTCTGTTGCTCCTTCTTTCTTGATACTTCAGACTGTCTCTTTTCCTAGATTATTTTTATTGAAAGATAAGAAAAATACAGAGACTCAGTCTACAATCTCAGCTGAGAAATGAGTCGTACTATCACGGACACTTCCCAATAATGCTGCAAGATCTGTGTGTGTGATTTATAGTAATAGTTCATAGGAGAAAGGAGAAACTAATTGTAAGTATATGTTGTGGCAATGTTTCTCAATGAAAGGAAGATAGAAATGCTGTCAGGGAAAAATGCAGCCTTAAAGACCCTTTAAGAGTGAGCGACCAACTCACAAAAACAAAAACAGGGGCAATAATGGGGGAGGTAGGAATGCCCTGGAGAAGCTGCATCCTCTTGGAGTGAGCCTGCATTTGGAATCCCTCCAAATGGAGGCTGCTTGCATAGCCTGCTTTCATAAATAAAACATTCACAAACTAGGTCAAGATTAGAGCTACGAGACACTAACAAAACTGGATGATGAGAAGTTCTTTTATGTTGTTGAATAAATATACCAAGACTCATGAGCTGAAACTACTAAAAATTACTTGTTACTAACTTTAAAAGTCCAGCGGGGAAATAAGGGCAATATGAAAGAAGCCTTCGGAAAAATTCTTTGGGCAGAATAAATACCCAGAGTATGGCTGCACAAATTTGGTTGAAGCTCTTCAGCTTCAGGAATATGAACTCTGAAGAATTTCTAAAAATACTGAAGATTTTACAGAGACCTGTTGGGCATAGTCAGCCTTTACTGTAGAAATAAAATTGGAAATTGAATGGGAAACCATTCAAATACACATGTTTTATTTATCATATGACATCTCAGCCTGTATGATTCAGCCTATATAGTGTACAGGATTGTCTGAAGCAGCTTGGCAGAGGTATTGAAAGCAAGAAAAAAAGTTTTATCAGTCAATTTGTGACATGAAAAGCAGATATCAGCATGCTGAAGGCACGTTATTGCACACAACCTATCCCAGGCCACTCTTCTAGTTTCCACCTAGTCTCTCCATGTTTACAGAATCACAGAATCATTTAGGTTGGAAAAGTCTTCTGAGATGACCAGCTTCAACACCTGACTGATCACCACATTGTCAAGCACGTCCAGCCATTTTTTAAACACTTCCAGGGATGGTAACTCCACCACCTCCCTGGGCAGTCCATTCAAAGTTTAGCAACCCTTTTAATGAAAAAATTCCTTTTGATGATCAACCTGAATCTCCTCTGGCTCAACTTGAGGGTGTGTCTTATCCTGTCACTAGCTGCCTGGGAGAAGAGACCTATCCCCACCACTCTCATTTCAGGTAGTTGGAGAAAGAGAGGAGGTCACTCCTAAGCCTGCTTTTCTCCAAGTTAAACAGATCCAACTCCCTCAGCCTCTCCTCATAGGACTTGCACTTGTGGTTTTTCGTCAGCTCTGTTGCCCTTCTCTGGACTCACTCCAGCACCTCAATGTCTTTCTTGTAGTGAGGAGCCAGAACTAGACACAGGATTTGAAGTGTGGCCTCACCTGTCCTGAATATAGGGGAATAATCACTGCCCTGGTCCTGCTGACCACACTGTTTCTGATACAAGCCAGGATGCCAGTGGCCTTCTTGGCCATCTGAGCACATGATGGCTCATGTTCAGCCACTGTCAACCAGCACCCCCAGCTCCTTTTCAGCTGGCCCACTATCCAGTCACTGTTCCCCAAGCCTGTAGCACTCCATAGGGTTGTTGTGGCCCAAGTGTAGGAGTGGGGAGCATGTTCTGTACATGCTCTGTCTCTGAGGGTAGGAACTGGGATGGTACATTGATGTTGTTTTCCAAAACAGATAATAAATACAAGATTACTCACAACAGTTTAGAAGGCATGAGAAATGGGGGTTGTCATCTGGGATAAAACTTTGGTTGTGGTCTAGTTCTAGATCCTGACAGTGCAGGTCCAATGTAGGATTGTTATGGCAGTTCAGTTAATCTGTGGGTTTATTATTGTGTTATTTCTGCACTTTGTGTCCCTCTAGTGTTAGTCTCACATGTTAAATACACTTTGATTTCAATTTTTCTATATCTTAAGGACAAAATATCATGCTTATTGAAAGGTTATTCAATATCTAGCATCATGCAACCCTGTTCCCAGCTCAAATGTCACTGGAGGCTATGCCAATATGGAAGATCAAAGGAGTGTGTTTGTAAAATACACCTCAAGAGCTTGATCCAGAACTTCAGTTCATGGATTTTCAGTGAGACTGACTGTGTTGGTGTGCTGCAGAATGTTCTCTGTCAGCTGAAGGATCCACTTCCAAGATACTTCTGAAGGATGTCTCCTGCAGCCTGGGTTGCTCCAGTATGTGTAAATAATATTTACTGAATAGCCCAATAAATTTTAAATTTTGAAAGCAAAATGCTAATTAAACACATGACATTCACATATCTACACATCAGTATTTGGGCACAAATTCTGAATTTGGTCAGATAAATGCACACTGTCTGAAAGAGAAAACATATTTTTCCTTGATTTTCTGGCAGAACACATTTTCCTGTTTATCTGTTCGTTCATGTATGAATATGGATGTACCTGTTTGATATTAGTGAAGGGACACTAATCTGAACAGCGAGGTGAACTGTTGGCAAATTGGCATCTGATTGATGACACCATACCCCTCAGCAAGTCGTCTGTCTCCTTTTCACTTTGTTCTGTTTTTACCTGCTCAGTGAGTTCGTCCCAGCAGGACCTGCCTCTGCACCTGCCCAGTCAAGTTCATTATGGGGAGAGCTGGGTTTTTCATAAGAAATTGTTGTAAACAATTAAATTACTAGCTGGCTGGCATGAATTACCTAAACAGAGATAGACTGCTGGACCGGGGCCAAACCCATGAGACTTTTAGACCTGATGGAGATAAGTCTCTTAGGGAAGAGCCCGAGCCGGGTCCCAGGCACTCGCGTTGCCTGCCCCGCTCCTTCAGCTTGGTTTGCAAGCCGAGTACCTCGGGCGCAGCACCAGCCGAATTACAGCAGTTCACAGCCGGTGGTGCGGGGAGCAATCGCTTGCCAGCCGATTTTAATGCCCAGCGTTAGGAAACCAGCACCGAGGAGCGGCTGCGGCAGCTCTGGCTCCGCCGGCGCGGGGCGGGCGGTGCCACCAGAGGCCGCTGTGTCGCCGGCGCTGAGCCCCCGCCGGCCGCTCGCCAGGGCTAGGGATTGCTCCACGAATTCCAACCAACTCTGGCACGTTTCTTTATACTACCAGATCCAACGCCCCGTAGGATGAAAAAAGATATGGATTACAGGTATAACCTATGGCACAGTTCCAACTGGCAGTGATATTTAGGCAGCCCGATGTCTTCATCAGGCCAGTGTAGGATTTACAACATCATAAAGAGACAGGACCGGCACATCAAGAGCAGTACTGCGGTCTCTCAGTACTTGAAGAGGGCCTGTAAGAAAGATGGGGAGAGATTTTTTAACAGGGCCTGTTGCCATAGGACACTGTCTCCCATAGCAAACTCCTGGACAAGCTCTCAGCCCGTGGTTTGGACAGGAGCATTCTGTGCTGGGTTAGGAATTTATTGGATGGCCGAGCCCAGAGAGTGGTGGTGAATGGTGTCACATCCAGTTGATAGCCAGTCACTAGTAGTGTCCCCCAGGAATCAGTGCTGGGCCCAGTCCTGTTTAATATCTTTACTGATGACATGGAAGAGGGAATTGAGTCCACCATTAGAAAGTTTGCAGATTATACCAAGCGGGGAGTTGTGTTTTTTTACTTTGAAGACTGGATGAGGCACTTAGTGTCATGGTTTAGATGACGGGTTGGTGTTGGGTTATAGGTTGGACTTGATAATCTCAAAGGTCTCTTCCAACCTTGTTAATACTGTGATACTCTGGTACTGGGTAGGGGTAATGGTTTTACATTAAAGGAGGGTCGATTTAGATTGGAAACATGCAAGAAGGTTTTCTGTGATGGGGGTGGTGAAACCCTGGAACAAGTCACCCAGAGAGGTGATAGATGCCCTATACCTGGAAACACTCAAGGTCGTGTTGGATGGGGCTCTGAGCAACCTGCTCTAATGACAGGTATCTCTGCCCATGGCAGAGGTCTTGGGACTAGATAACCTCTAAATATTCCTTCCAACACAAACAATTTTGTGATTCTATTTTTCTATTACTATGTACAGAACATAGGTCTTATGTCCCAATTATTACTTTTCTTCCCATGTGGTGACCTGAGAGTCAGTGACTCCTGTTATACAAGCACAGTTCCATTTATATATTTTTGTATTTCTTGTGGACGCTTCTATTTTGAACACTTGCTGTAGGTTCATCAAGCAAAGGTCTTCTCTTTCTGCATATAAAGGCCTGGCTGATAGGCCTTGTATGCACAAACTCATGGTGGTGGGTTTCTTTAAAAGTAGTTAATTTGTACTCTAAAACATGAACATAACCAGCTCTATATTCATACTCTAATGAAAACTGATTTTCAAACAAAAATTCTTCCAGCATTAATTTTTTAAAGATTATTTACACATGTACAGTGAACTCTGCACTAAAGTATACATTAATGCCTCTGTGCAGCAGCTCCAAAATTACATTTTCTAATTAAAAAAGCCAAATAACCCCTTTTTTCTTTCTTTCTTTTTTTTCCCCATAACAGTCCTTAAATTGTTTTTGTGAAACTGAATATCTATCTATGTATATACACGTATATACATAGAGAGAGAGATAAATCCATTACTTTTCTGAATTTTTATCTGCAATTACATGTATCAATTCAGTAAATAAAAATGTGGGTCAGAACCTTAGCATAATGGCATCAGAATTAGTAGAAAAGGATTCTGTATAAGCCACTGCATGTAACTTCTGGCCACTTTTCTGTTGTTTAGTCTGTTATTTCTTTCTGGGGTTAGGCTCGGGCCATGATGCTATTTGCCCACTAAGATACCTTCTGCTGCTGCTGAGGGATATTCATCACTTCTAAAGTTATCTCTGTTCAGAATTCTGCTTTGGAAACTGCTTCCACTTTGCCATTTAAAAACTACTGTTGCTAACTGTATCTGGATGCCAGATAGCACCCCTAGTCCTTTGTAGGTATATGTGTGTATCTTTTTCTATGTTTCTATGCTAATACTAACTAAATCACACTGGAAAAAATCTCTTCAAAATACTGCAGACTGACTGCTATATTCTTTGTCTCCTCCAAGTCTGTTAAAAAGGCCTGCATGTCAGCACTTGGTTTCGGTAGTCTGTAAGTTCCCTGACCCCGGAAGCTTACATAACTATGCACCACATGCCCATCTATCTCACTGACCATTCTGGTTTCTAGGAGAGAGAGGCAGACAGAGATTTGTCTATCCCTTGCTCTACATTCATTCAAACTGTTGTTGATCATGGACTTCCTCTTCTCCCTTTCCAAGTGGAAAATACTTCTGAGGGATTTTTGCATTTTATTCTTCATAGAATGACAGAGTATCCTGAGTTGAAAGGAACCCACGAGGATCACTGAATCCAACTCATGGAGGCAGAAGGGATAGCAGGCCTAGCATCTGAAAGAAGGGCAACACACAACTGTGCCATAAGGCAGAGAATAAGTCAGAAATATGACGTAAGTCTCAAGAGAATTTGAATTTTAAAAAAAAAATATCCTGTGCTGCCTATAAGGAAGTCAAGAGGGGCCCTTTTGATCACGAACACTCAATGCTTCCTACTTCCATCCTTATCTCCACCTGGTCTGCTTTTCTCACTAAAGAATTTGAATTCCTCCCAGTATGCAATAAGTGAACATTAAGTGATTTGTCACATGTTGTTCTCTCATCTCTCATGTCTTTCTCTCATCCCTTACTTCTAGGAAAATATTTATCCAGCTTGTTGATTCCTGTATATATGAAAGGTAAATAGAAACATTTGAATCAGGGATGTGCATGGTTTCACCTTTCCTCCACAAAGTCTTTTAGAGACAGGAAGGTAGGGATTAAAGGATGAGAAATGTATTCTAAAACACAGAGTATCCCAGATTTCTTAACATCTTCAAAACCAGAACAAAGATTAAGCCATCATAGCCATTCAAATGTTTTTGTTATATCAGCATATAACAGGATCAAAGCATATTGAGCAGAACTCTGATATTGTAGTTCTGTACTGACATCAAACGGGACAGGAAAAACCTTCAGAACAGTAAAGAGAAAGAACATAAGCAGAAAAGAGACTCGCAAAACTATTTCAGACACAATGCTAAAAAGAATTACTGTGTATGCCCCAAAGTTCCATTGAATCATCCTAGGGTTACCCAACAGAATCAGTAGGGAGCATTGTGCTTCTTAACCAAGCCTCTGTTATGTGCTCTGCTCAGCACAGAGGAAGAGGACAGGCTACTGTCCTTAATGCTTAGACACTGAGAGCAGTTTAAAAACACACAAATGGCAGGGAAGAGCGACTTTCTGAAGAAACTATTGGTTTAATAAAAAGAAAATTCTTGGGACCCCACCAGGCAAGATATATATTAGCTGATTACTCTCCCTGCTCCCTGGGTGAGCCATCTCCCTCCAAACAGAGCATTTCATTGTGAGGTTATAATTCATTGTGAGGTGTGGATATGTCTACCTAAATCATGTGGATAGCAAAAACTGACACATCAGTGTCAGGCTATTGTAAGCCTGCTCCCACTTAGACCTAGCTGGGCATTTTCTGCTGAAAGTGAGAATATGCCTTAGAGGAGTTTGAAGTTCAGCCCCCACTCAGCCTTAAGTAAGTGTGCACCATACAAGACCAGGAAAAATACTGTAACTACTGGGATAAAATTAGGCTTTGGGGAACATATTTCTCCTCCTACTGTTGAAGAACTGCCTCTGTGGGTGCTGCAAAAAAACCCATGGGGTGAAAAAATTAGAATGCCATTAAGAGTAAACGATGTAATTTTCTATGCATTTTATACTAAACACTCATTAGATTAAAAGAATAGAACTTAGAATAAATCCTCACTTTTTTCCTGTTGAGCTGACAAGTTCTTATCACTGCTGATGCTTATTATTTTGGAATTTAAGAAATTTAAAAAAAAAAATGTTCTTAGGCATAGAAAAATTAGAGGAGTTACAGGAAACTTTAATGGTCATAAAATGTGCAGCGTCTCAAATTTGGCTGACAAAATCACTTCAGCTGATAGCTTCCATTGTTAGGGATGTAAGGGATTTAAAAAGAGATAGGAAGCAAATTATAGGTTCTCTACAAATTAAACTGACCCAGCACATTTTGACGGTATGCAGCAGTGATTTCTACGGGTCTCTGCCATGGAGGGTAGAAGGAACCAAAGATCTATGGCTCAATCTGCAAGACGCTGACTTGAGATGTTGCTGAGGTGAATACACTGAATTACAGAAATGCTTTCCAGGGATGCAGCATTAGACTTGCAAACTTTTATCCTTGGCTCACAATATTTTGAATTTTTTTTTTTTTTACTACGCCACCTGACACATATTTTTGAAGGACTGTTCCACATCCTCCCTGGTTATTCTTCTGCAGCTTTCCTGGGATCTAGCCTCAATTATTCCCAATTATTTTGCCTAGCTGAGACAGATTTTGTCATCTTTTCTCCTCACCTCCACTTTTTCTTTGAAAATCCCTTACTGCTAAAGCACACTAATTTCTGGGGAGTCAGTAGGAAGAGATCAGAAAGCAGTGAGAGGAGGCAGCATGACAGAGTCAGCATGACAGAGTCAGAGAAGATACCCGAGGGGAGGCCCCAGCTTCTTTACCCAGCACCTGCTCCCCTCCCTGCAGGGATACTGGGGATAACTAGATTCTGTCCTGCTCCCTTTCCTTGAGGAAGACTAGGGATAGCAAGGGGGTGGCAAGTGTCAGCATCAACTGCACAGATGTGAGAGTGCAAGTCCCCTCCTGATTTCTTTCTCTACTCAGTAGTAGCAAAAAAGTTGTGACTGGTTTTGTGGCACTCACCTCCTGATTTAAAGTTGCTATTACAAAAGGCACACAGAACTTATTCCCCGTGCAGCTCTACTCAAAGTGGCACTTAACTGTGCTGAGTGAATGCTGATGAATGCTCTTTAATTAAAGCACTATAATAAAATCCACAGAACATCTGTGCTAAGGTGCTAAGTAACCTGTCTAAACAGATGTCTAATTTTTTAAGTTCAGCCATATTACTGAAATATTACATAAAAATTTCCAATAGGAAATAGAGTTGCTGATTTTCAAATGTGGATTGTATTTCTCTTTACTCAATGCAAATCTTCTCATTCTGCATTTCCTTTTTTTGAAGTTCAGTAAGGAACTCTCTTCCTCTGGGCTTCTAGTTAAGGAGCAGACATGCTCTGTTGGAACAAGACTAAAAAAATTTCCCTTTTCTTTTATTGTGATTTAACATCCAAGTATTTATGGCATCTAAACTACTGGAAACAAATAGACATGCAGACATGATCTTTTAGGATAAATTTGGTTATGCAGAAACCATTTGGGATTACTTGTATTGCAAACAATATTTTTGAAAAAGAGACCTTTACTTCAACAAACTGACCTTGTTAATCAGCTCTGCAGTGCACCAGGAGCCTCTCTTTTTAGTAGGGAGCCAACAGGCTTCAACACAGCCTGATGGCTGACCTTGAACACAACAAACTGCAATATAAGCCTGAACTCTGCATTAGAGAGACAGCAGCCGGAGCTCTCCTCTGCAAAACATAGAGCAAGATTTGATCCTACACGAAATTAGGTAAGAAACCCTTAAAATCTATTTCCAGAAATGATCAAGCTGATATTCACAAGCCATATTCACATCCTGGCATCCTTTCACTCTGTTTATTTTATATCCTCTCTTTAGAAAGGAAGGTATAACTGCTGCTCCTCCTGTTGCTACCAGTCACTCAAAATGAGACAACACTTCACCTTTAGATAAAGACTTCTCTTTACCTTTAAGGCACTCCCCTCTTTTGTTCCAGCCTTAGTATCACAAGTCATCTTGGGGCAAAATGCCAGCTGCAGTAGACTTTTGCTGAAAGATCTGAGCTCTGGAAACAATTGACAGCCACCTGGGCACCAGCAGAACACAGGGCACCACGGGCAGCAAAGCACACTTGGTGCAGTTTCAGTAAACGGTTCCTGGGATAAAGCCCTCTTCTAGAAAGAGCTTTGAGTATGGTTTGTCACACTGTGTCATGGTTTTCCAGAAAAACAGAGACATAAAAAATAGTGGGAACAGGAAATGCAGAGAAGGCTGGAAACTGGAAGAATTTGAACCCTCTGTTCCAATAGGCTGAGAGATCCTTGGGTTCTCTGGATGGGTCAAAAGGTTGTATTTTTCTAGACTATAGCTACTGCATTAGGTTATCTCAGATGCATTCTTCTCCTGTCTGATTTCCTGGCATGCAGCAACCCGAATAGCAATTTCTCAGGTATTCCAGCCTGCATGCTGTGTGTGCTCCAAATCCTGAGCAACAGCATCAGAGTGATGGCCAGCACTTTTGGAAAGAAGCAACTGTGCTGTACATTGACTTTTTTGCATGCAGGGGAAATCCAGGCTCTCGCAAGCACGTCTGTACTCACAGTGTGTGAACAGTGGGGGTCAGTATGAAGTTACTGTGTAGTCACCACATACCCTGTGCCAGGCAGTCTTTTCATACAGACCTTTAAAAAAGGATGAGGTTTGCTTGTTTTCCTAAGATTTTTCAAGGGTTTTTTTTTGTTGAAAGATGTAGAATTAACACATAATTCTAGCTCTCAATCAAGTAGGCCACCATCTCGTCCTAGGAAAGTATTACAGAGGCACATAGCAAAAAAACAGTGTCCAGTTTAATTCTTTTCTCCTTTGAATGGTCCTAGAACATTTTCTGGTGTTGCCTGGGAATTGGTTATGCCCCATTTCCGGCCCTCTCTATAGCCATACTCTGTGATCTGCCACACAATACCAAAAAAGAAACCCCTCCAAGGAAATAACTGTTGATCCAAGGAAAAAGCAGCTGAGCAGTTACAGTTCTCTGCATGCAGTAGCAATAAAAGGGAGGAGGCAGAGGCTAGAGGAGCAGATGATACGGCAGGATGGGAAGACAGCCTAGCAGTCAGCTGGGTGGAATGTCCCGAAGGCCATCTGTTTTGCTTTCCTGGCTGGGCTGTCAGAGACCTGAGCATGAGATCTGAAAGTAATAGCTGCCTCTCAATTATGTCTGCAGTAGGAAAAGTGCTGGGCAGCAAGGAGTAAGTGTTCCTGTCTGAATGGCTTCTAGAAGGCAAATGCCTTCTAGAGGGGAGGGGGGGAGGGGAGGGGTGCTAGAAAAGCTGTCACTTGATTTAGTTGTGCCACTGACTTTGTCAGAATGTGGGGGGTAGACAGCCTGGTGTATTGTGTTACAGCTCTACAGAGAGCAGCTTGAGTTTTCTTTAGTCAATCCTCATGCAAATTGAAATCCAGTTTATTGGGCTTTGGAGTTCCAAGCAGCTACACAAATGGGCAGCCATGTCTCTCCTTTCATTACTGTGTCCTAATGCTATGTGCTTACGGGACTTACAGGTTTGAATGGATCTTTGTGAGTATTCATCAACTGGTCTTTAAGCTATGTCAGTCTTTGTCATCTGAAGACTAATTTACAATAATTGTATGCAATTCCTGCAAATATTCTTCTGCTTCTTCTGTGGTCTCCACAGACTTTCAAACAGCTGCCTTCAAAGCTACCACAAGATTTACCTCACTTATGACTCCCTGCTCCCTGATTACAGCTTGGCTGCTAGTGTACAGAGTCTATTGCTTGTTTTCCACAAGGACCAAAGCAATGGAAGACATAGCAAATGCCGTATTGATCTAGTCAATTAGTGTTTAAAAAATTAGCATATATAATTCCCAGAATAGCAAGCTTTCTAGAGCAAAGATTTTCTTTTCATCCTTGTTCGTGTCACTTCTAAGAAAATGGAGTCCAAATTCTTGAAGTGTGCTGTATTAAAGACCAAAAAATTACCATATGTTTTTGGTAGTAAAGAGAATGAAGCAGACAAGAAGGAAATGAAGCTTTATTTGTAAGGGCAGTGCAGAGGAAATGACTCAGAAGAATTCTGTGGTCCAGTGCACCTGAGTTTGCAGGGAGTATAAATGATCTCTTACAGGCTTCTTTGTCTTCATGCACACTGTGCAGGACCTACACCCAAGAAAAAAGAAACCATAGGGTTTGGTTAAGAAATGGCTAGCACAAAAAAAGGGTTTGTCATCCCATCATGAACACTCTTCACAGTTCTGAAAGGATTTGGATATCTGCCATTTCTAACCTACGTGAATGGATCAAGACAAATGTTCCAATGTGAACTGGTTAAAATATTAAGACTAAATTGTTTTGAAAGCAGAATAAGTTCTGTGTGTATTAGCTGGAGAGGAGGAGATACCTAGAACAAATGGGTTTTCAGAAAATATTTTCTGGGAGTGTGATGTAATGGAGTACCAGAGAGGAGGTAGATAACTCATTTAATTAGACACTCTTTGTCTGCTCTGTTATTTGTTTCTTTTCCTATTGGTTATTTATCTTAGAAATAGAACAATGTAGGGGAAAAGTGACACTCATGAAAATCAAATGCTGATTGTATTTACATAACTGTGTGGGCAGAAAAGTCTATGTACAAATGTACGTTGACCGCTGTGCAATATCTCTGCCTTTCCTCTTGTTTATTTAGAAGTTATAATTTAAGCAAGCATATGATTTTTTTCATGTAATTCTTCAGCCGTTTTCTTTTTTTAAGTGGAGGCAATTCACCATGTGATTTGTGTTTTGTAGGAATGCAGTAAATATTTATGTAGCTCAAAGACTTTCCTGGTAGCTGAAAGTCATGTTTGTGTAACTGACAAGTCATAACCTGCTCATTTTTTATTCTTACTGGGTCCTGAGGATGTTTAATCAACAGTGTAGTCTGAAAAAATCTGGAAAATTAGTGCTGTTAAGTAATAACTATTTCTGTTGCAGAGATTGAGATGTTTCTTGTCCACATAAGTAGAAGACAAATACATAGTGTATTTTCCTATTTCAAAAATATTAATATTTTACTTAAAATATTAGAAATCTTAAATGTTTTCCAGCTGATGTGGCAAATAAATACCATCAAGCCATTCATCATAAATAATCTTTTCAATGTGCAGTTAGCAAATTATTTACAAAATATATTTAAGTCTTAGAAATTTTTCGTAGGAGGACATTTATGTCACCTAAGGCTTCTTGCCCTGCTTTGGCTATTTATTCCCCACTGTTGGTAAAGGGGTTTCAGCAAGCCCTGCCAAATCAGATTGCTTCTCACCTCTAGTCAGCTAAAACTTAAAAAGGTGAAGTGAATGTGAGTATCATTAACCATATCTGATTAAGCAGGATCAGTTTATATATATTTTAAGTTTGCAGGTTAGCTGCCCAAATACCTCAGTATAGAGGGTTCACCATGGGTAGACACCAGGTACCCACCAAAGTCATTCTACTACTCTCCTCTGCCACCCCTGTATTTCATCTGCTACCAAAACATGGTGACACAAATCCAAAACAAACTTTGTGTAACTCCATTTCCAACACATGATTGGGTTCTACAGCAGATTTGACAAGAGAGCCATACGTTCTCAGGAAGCTATTTCAGAGAGCAAATATAGCTATGAGTGAGCAAATTCAGAGAAATTAAATTTGATAATAAATGTGGAAATTGAAAAGACCCTTGTCCTGGTTTAGGACAATATTAGGTTTATCAACGGACAAGAGATGGATAGGGAAGGCAGCAATTTATTAAAATGTAGATATATGGGGGAATAAATGGGTGTAATTGCCCAATTATGGCCAGCTGGGACTCCCTCTGAGAGACAAACACACACACAGTAACCTGAGAAGGGAAGGGGGAAGGGAATATAGATTACACCCTACCCCGGACAAGACGGTCCCCACCCCCCTGTACCGACCACGTGTCACTCGAGAAGGGAAGAGGGGAAAGACTAGAGGTTACACCGTACCCCCTGGGAAAAGCAGCCCCACCCCCCACCCTCACCGTGGGGAAAGGGGAAAAGAAAAAAAACAAACTAGCAACCCAGAGGAGGAAGACACCCCTCCCAAGAACACAGGAGAGGTCCCCAGCACCCACAACCCCAAAAATAAAATGTATCTGTGGAAAAGGCGGCGGCAGTCCCTCCAGAGGCAGTGTGTCTGTGAAGAAGTCCTCCCAAAGGGGTCCTCTCAGGCTGGGGGAGATGAAAAGCAGTGGCGACCTCAGGGAACTCCATGGAGAAGAAAAAACAGCAGCAGCAAAGTCCGGCGGGGGAGGGGGAAAATCCTCAAAGCCGTGCTGAGTAGAGCGCCCTGCCTTCAGCTCCAAGTCCGGGGAAAGAGGAAGGGCCAGTGCTCTGTCCCACAGATTAAAATCCCAGCCCCTTCCCAGCATTCCTTCTGGGCCTCCGGGGCTGATGGGAGAAAACCCAGGCAGAGGTAACCTTGGTAACCTGGCTACTCCTCCCAGCCAAATGTGGGCACATGAAAAAAGAATTATTTTTCTTTGTCTTCCCCTGTGGTTTTTAAGCCAAACCATTACAACCCTAAAATCAGATAAAATATATTTATTTGTTATATGTAACATTCATGCAGCGCTTGCTACTACAAATGGCCTCTTTAGTATATAGAATTTATACCAGACTAGTTGTACTAAACCATGTTCTTGCTGTTAGATAACTTCATTATCCAACTTGTTCTGTCTTCATCATGCTCTAATTTTTATTTGTCTCATCCAGTAGTTCCACACTCTGTAGCTGTGGTGCCATGAATCTGGATGATGCTGCCTGTTGACTTGTGTAATATGGCTCCCACTTGCTCCAGACATCTATGTACACCACAAACAAAATAATTACAACTCTACTATGCTCCACTGTGCTCTACTATGTGATTTGTTTGAAAATGAAAGTTATCATAGATCTGTGAATTTCAAATTAATTCTGACTGAGCATCTGCCCTTACTACTGGAAACAATTTTTTTTGAGAAGCAACAAAGGATGATCTTTTGGAGGATCATTCTGCATTGTATATTCATGATCCTACTTTTTTTTACTGTTCTCATTCATGCAGTGATTGCAAAAATATTTATACATTGAAAAGGTGGTACCATGCACTGCTTTTAAGCATCTGAACTTGTCTGCCCTGAGGACATCTTGATAATTAAAGACTATCACATGGGGCAGAGTTGGTGTTGCTTAGGATCACAGATTGCTAAAGGCTATTTCCCTCATACTTATATTCCCTGTAGCAAAACTGGGAAAGTCTCTATTGGAAGTGGAACTACTATGTGAAAATGAGGGCACATGTGGGCAGCCCAGTCCCATGGGAGTGCCCAGTACTTTTTCTGACAGTAGCAACCCCAGCAAACTTTGCACCTGCACAAGCTTCCCATGGTGGTTCTGCCCCTTTGCACTGACACAGCCCTGGGTCCTCCATACTTGGAGTGACAAAATTCAGTTTTGCCAATGCATCTGAGGAACCTTAAGCTGTCTTTCCATACTACAACTCCACACATCATGATTAAAATCTCTTTTTTATCCTACTCCAACACAGAGCCTTTTCTGCTGATGACCTCACAAAATCTTCTGCATGATTTCTTCAGCCTGAAAAACCTTACTTCAGGGATTACTAAACTGCAGTATATCCAGATTTTATCCAGTATTACAGATGATAAAAAATACTGAACATTTGGAAACAAATGGTGTAAATTTAAAAAAATTATACACTATGTCTTTCACAGAGTGTGAAGAGCTATGTTATGACTTGGATAAGGTTACCAGTAGAAAAGGAATGCAAGTGACTTCTAATTTGTTAATGACTTCATTATTCTGACCTGTTACTAATAGGGATTGATTTGATGTAAACTGCAAATTCTAGATCTGAGCCAGAGACAGTGCAGTGGTTTCACCACTAGGAGGCGTGGTACTGACAAGAGAGATCCAATAGAAGCAACACACACCAAAAAAAACCAACATAAATAACAAGTTTTATTTTACACACACAGAAAACAGAAAACAAAACGCAAAAACAGACAAATTAATCTATTCTGGGGCCAGCAGCTGATGAGGGAAAGCGTTACAGTAGCTCTGGGTCTTTGCCGGAGGCTCCTGAAAGACACTGGAAAAATTAAAGGACCCCAGCCGCTACCCTCACTTTCCCCCTAAGAAATTACCACCGCTGACGGAAAGATGTGATCTTTAGCCCGTGCCATTGTCGCTGGAGTCGCCGTTCCATTCGTGCCGCTGAAAAATCTCGGCCCTGAGGCGAGCAGAGATGTTGTCCCAACCACCTCTGGTCCCAAAAGAAGAAAATGGCCACCGCGTTCGCCCTTTTATAGGGGACCAATCTCGTGCAGTCGTGGAGCCTTTCCCGGGTGCAAGTCGCCCCTCAGATTGGACAGTCAACGTCCAGGAACCTCCCCTAGCGAGAGGTTCCGCAACGAGCCAAAATGGTAGCACAGCACCATGTGGCTGACC